>PVHP010019057.1:0-32333 GCA_004024765.1 Zapus hudsonius
ACTTGATTGGTAGTGACCAGAGCGATATTTCTGTTTGATAAACTCAATGATGTAGAGAGCTATGAGCAGCAGTGTTCCTATAGCAAGGAGTGGGCTAAGCAGTGGGAAGAGCCAGGAAGTCAAAGGAATAGAGAACAAAGGGGTGGGGGCATTGGGAACATATAAGACTCATAAAAACAATATTTTTCCCCAAGTCCATGTCCCCCAAGTTCAGCAGTGATGACATCTAGTTCCTCTGGTTTTGGAGCACTGTTTCAGCAAGAGAAGTCAATCGTCTCTCGAGGGACTCAAGCTGCTGTTAGTTGACATCTCTGAAGTCTCCTGGGAGGTGGTGGGTCTGGGCGAGGGCAGTTCCTGGGATCCCCGAGGCTCCTGCAGGGAGAGCTCCATTGCGGTACACCAACCAGGAAGGAAGAAAGTTTTTCTGTTGGCAAGGGCTGGGCCAGAATGCTGCTTCATTTTCTTCAGCCTGTGGGACAATCATAGCTAGAGAGCAATAAGTAAGGGTGGAGGAATTCACACACAGGTGCTGGAATGTCCTTCACACCATAGCAAGGCTAGAGCCCTGATGTGATGCAGGTGGTCGCTGTAAGAGAAACACTGGAGAGGCATCTGACATCAGTGGGCCTGAAATTAAAGAAACAAAGGTGATACCCATCCTTTGGCTAAAGAACTGGATATCGAAGAACCTGGGTGGAGAATAATTTTTTATGGAGACAACGTGTTTAAGAATGATGTTCATAGTAACAGCAGTCAGCAAGTGACTGGAAGGGGATTGTAAAAGAAGCAGTTTGAGGCATTTGAGTGGGTGGTAAAGGAAGAAGATCAGTGGAGATCAGCAGAGATAAAACCCCACTGAGAGGAGAGTTTTTGATAAAGCAGATGATATATATTAACAGTTAATTTTAATAACAGCATATGTGTCACCTTGGGCAGCTGTGAGAAGGAATAAAACAGAAATTAGTAAGGCTGCTGAAAGAGTTAACTTCAAGGAAGCTAAACTTTTCCTGTTTAACAGCTGAAGGATTTCAAAGAACCTGTGAGAAAAGTCCTTGAAGATAAGATAAAGACCTAGAAGATGATTTCTAGCAGGGACAAGCTTTGTCCTGGGAAACAGGCAGGGCAATATATCTGTAAGATAATGAAATAAGCATGGCTTAAAAGTTACTTGTACTTTGAAGAAGTTATATAGTTACTTTAACTCACATAGGATTTATAGTTAACAATAATATTTTACCTCAGTCCTGCTTAATTGTACTTCTGTTTGATAAATTTCTTTATTAGAGCTATTTCAGGGTTTTGGAGATGAAACCCCACTTTTTCTTTGTATTCCATTAGTCTCTTAAGCCCTGTTAATTAGGTAATAGAGCCACTGGTCAGCTATTGTATACGCAAATATAGCTTGTTTTAATTTGTCCTAAATTGAGCCTGTGGTCTTGGTGTTTGTAAGTTTAACATCTCTCACTTTAGGAGAGAGGATGATTTAGCAGTTAAAACTGACTTTTTGTGGTCACTTTTTAAGGTATTGTGATCAGTCTTTTTGACAGAAATGAAAATTAATTTTCTTAATAAAATAGACCTAGCAAATTCCTTTGGAAATTATTATATCTAGTATAGAAATTTATAATTAGAGCTTTACCAAAATTCTGGAGTAGATCCTTTTTTTCTAAGAATGCCAAATGAGCAAAACCATTGATAAGTATCTCCAAATATTGAAAAATCTGATCCTTAACATAGACTTATAAGTAAAACACTTTCTAAGGGTATTCTCCCCCCATTGTTTTTGTAAGCAAGCAGTGAGGGAAAGGATTTGCCTTGTAGAGGCTGGACCCTGGAGACATCCAGGGCTGTATAGTAAAAGTTATCCCCTCTCAGAACGTGGAGGCCAGACTGATAGCATAAATGCTATTGGAGAAGAGGTTAAAATGGCTATTTTTTCCTGAAGGGCCATATGGAGAGCATACAGTTTTTTATATTGAGAGGATTTGTTAGGGAGTTTTTGAAAGTAAATTTTGGGTTTTTTTTTTTTTTTTAGCTGTTTGCCTGTGTACCCTGGATGGAGAGTGCTTGACCCAAAGCTGCTGAGACGCCACAGCCCAAGAGGGCAGGGCGGGGCCAGGGGCTCCAGCAGCAGGGGCTGCAGCTTGTTGAGGCAGGGTGCAGGGAGCGAGGGTGCAACCTCCCGGTGCACCCACGTCCAGCCAGCACCTCAGGGAGGGCGGGGTAGGGCACAAGTTTGAGTTTAGGTTTCTCCGGCACCATGGGCATAGATATGGGCACGGGAGAGTTATCAGCGCTTCTGTCTCGGGAGTTGACCTGTTTAATTTTTGGAATAATTGGTTCCTCAGGTACTGTGGGAATATATGGTGGCAAAGGTGGATAAATTGATCTGGGCACTAAAGGGTACATCAGCACTTTCGTCTGATCTGGGCACTGAAGAGTTAACATCAGCACTTTGGTCCGAAAGGCTGGGGGGTGTGCCTGAGGTGTCAGTCTGCAGCTGCAAGGAAGGCAGGAGTGCTGCCTGTGAGGCTGGAATTTGAGCTCCAGGACCTACGAATTTTTGCCAAATTTCCTCTGTCATTAGGTTATCCTTAGAGCTTTTCTCATGAGAATTAGCCTCATTTTGTAATTTAAGATCAGCTTCTGTTTTAGAAGGAGTTAGACATTGCCTAATAGCTGCTATTATTGGGAGAAACGAAGGGTAAGGGAGCTTTTCTTCCTGGATCTCCATATTTCTGGCTACACGGGTCCAGATTTCTGCATCATGGAGGTCACTAGCATTCATCCAGGGAGCTACAGAGAGCACTTCCTCCCAGAAGGAAGCAGCCTGTCTTTTGGAAAGGCCAAGTCCCCCTGACTTAAGAAGTGCCTTTAACTCCTTCACTGGAGAATTCTTCTGACGGGTAGAGTAGTTCCCCATGATAGAAAAGATATGAAACACCAAAGCCAGTGGGCAACGTTCCCTTATCGACCAGCAATAAGGGGGATTCCCCAAAAGCTCAGACGCAAGCCTGTCCGCAAACTTCAGAATACTGGTGGCCCCCCTAATGGGATTTAAGTGCCCAATGCGTTGCCAGGTTTAATCAAGATAGAGATTAAGATAGAGTGGTCACAGCCAACACCCGGATGGGCAGTCGGGGTCAGTTCATCTAGCTAAGAGCCTTCCATCCCTACTGGAGAGTAGCTCCAGCCAAGAGATATCAGTTGCTTCTTAGCCTTAGAAAAGTCCCTCGCGATGGCATGGACCAAAACGAAAGTAAAGAAAAAAGAGTGCCAGAGGCCAGACCCTAGATACCCTCCTGGGGCCGATGTCCCTTGTGTGAAGGGAGACTCACGTTCCCTGCATATTCCAGAGATCCAGCTGCTCACACTGTAGAAGGCGGATGCCAGCTGTGGTTTGCTGGGTGTCTGTCTGACTTCTTTGGGGATCCATCGCACATGTTGGGTCGCCAGCTCTGGGTCCGTGGGTTAGTTAGGGAGTTGCAGCGCGCATCAACCCCCTGTTCACCCACGGGGCCTGGGTGAGCAGAGGCTTGGAATAGCTGTGAGCCGAACAAGAGATGAGACTCTCAGGAGAAAGCGTCAGTGGGCAGTTCTCATTTTATTGTATAGATAGCAGTTGCTTATATAGAGGAAAGTCAGAGGTAGAAGCATAGGAAGCAAGATCTATGAGAGAATGGTGATGTCAGCAGAGGAAATGTAACCTTATTGTTTAGGTTTGTTATTTGTAGCTGGATTAAGTTAGGCTTTGAACTGCTTACTTATCTCTTATCGGACAGCTGTGGCCTGCCTTGGGGCTGGAGTTTTCAGGATTGCTAAGATTTACAGGGGCCCTCAGACTTTGCCTCAACTTCCTTATCAGAAGGAGATAGTCCCAGAAGCCTGCCAGACTCAGCAGAACCCTTCATCCTCCATGCCCCATTAGCAGGGTACCACAATCACAGATGAAAATTGTCATTAGCTGATGAAGAATATTATTAATTCTTAGTGTTCTTAGGATAATGTTGTTGGAGATCTATATATCCTTTGCCTTGGTGGGGTTTAAAAAAATTATTGGGCATATTTTTTCCCTCTAACAAAGCATTTGAGAATGTAACTAGATAACTGCATCAAATTATTGTTCATAAAATTAATGTTTCTTATTGGGCTTCTCTTTTTCTTGAATTTTTAAACAATGTTTTCATTTGCAAAGCCCTTGGCAAATTATTTGATATGACAAATACCAAACAATTCCGATAGCAACTGTTTGACTACCAAAGGGTTTTAAATATGGAGAAGTTATAAAAATATAAGAAAATTTCCCATTATGAATCAAAAAGATGAAGGAACAACAATTCAACTAAATAACACACATACAGAAGAAGGGGGTGTGTAAATCAGATGGGACTCACCCATTCTCAAGACATCCAGGACCCTGGTTAGAACTCTCACTGCTACTTCTGTGGCCTATGTACCCTCATGTTTATTCAGGGGAACTGGAAGCCTACTCTCAGGAAAGCTACAGCCCAGCCACCTATCATGAGACCAGGAAATTGTCTTGAGGTGGGGTAAGCTGGTACCCATGCTGGAACTCTCCTCTTTGCCTTTCTAACAGGGTAGCAAATGGTCATTGTTGCAATATCGTTATGAATGCTAGCATTCAAGACTGGAAGTCCTGGTTCTTGCATTAAATGCATGTCATGGTCAAAATAAGCTTAAGCTAGTAATTAACTAATTAACAACTCTTCTTGGAATATTTTTATCCTTTTTTCATTTTGAATATTTAGCAAACCCTAATAAAGTGTCTTATAAAGAATTTCCAAAGAAATCATTGTGGGAAATTACATTGGTCAATATAATTCTCTTTCCTCCTAAGGCATAATAAAGTTAAAAACAAGAGCAAAGACTTTATCTGATGTTTACCAACAATTATTTTACTTAGAATTCATAACATACATGCTAACATACATGGGTGGTATTGAGCCCAGGACAAAGCACAAATATTCATTGTTTCTAAGTGCCTATTCATTCATTCTTGTTCCTTTTCTTTCATAACATAATTTTGGACTCAGCTGCTTCAGTATTCATCTTCCACAGCCTCCCAAGCACCACCGGATGGACCTCACAAGGAGCCAGGAAAAGGGAGGTGTGGACTCAGCTCCCCAACCCCCTCTCTACTGGCATGGTCCATTCCTGTTTTCCAAGAGGGTGGATGTCCTCTGTCCTCCTTCTTTTTTCACTTCTGGGGACAAGGATGTATTTCCATGATGGCTGGGGCCCAATGCTGAAGATGGGGTACACAGTATAAAAGTGTGGGTGGCTCGTTCAGACTCAGTCACAGTGTCACACGTCCTGGAAGAAGAGCTTTGGGGAAATGATGGGCAAACAGACACTTAAAGATGAAAAGGAATTCTCCAATAAAGAGGCGCTGTGTGCTCCTGAAAGATGGTACAGTGTGTGTCAGGGTACACAAGTCAACAAGTATGAAGGAAACTCAAGAGGCCTGAAGGATTCTAGTGTGGGAAAGGTGATGACAAGGGAAGGAGCATCGATTTGTTTAATATTTTTATTTATTTATTTTCATGCAGAGAGAGAGAGAGAGACAGAGAGAATGTGCATGCCAGGGCCTCTAGCCACTACAAATGAAATACAATTGCATGTACCACTTTACGCATCTGGGCAATCAAACCCAGGTCGTTAGGCTTTGCCGGCAAGTGCTTTAACCACTGAGCAATCTCTCCAGCTTAAGAACTTGTATTGGAAACACAAACATGTTATCTGTATTCCCCTGGATATCATGGGCAAGGAAGAGAGAGGGAATGTAATTCCTTTTGTCAGCAAATACCGTATCTTCACATTGTGTCTTCTGGTCTGTCTTACATTCCTTCTCCCTCCCTTCCTGCCCTACTTTCTTTCTGCCTGTGTCCCAGAAGAAAAAAATTTGCCATCTCCCCAGGGCTCCCTCCCCACAAAGTGGTCTTGCAAAGGCTTGTCCATCTTTAGCCTTCCAACTCTCCTTTTTAAAGTTTATCTTCAGTGATTGCAAATATATATTTGAGAAGCTACTGCTAAAGGCATTGCACTAAGCATGGAAGACATCATTGTGAGCAAAAACCTCCTGCTCAATTGGAATTTACACCTTGGTTACAGTTTTCTATAGAAAATATTACATAGGTAAACAAAATAGATATTTCCCCAGGAGGAAAGAGCCAAAGTTTCCTGCAGGATGTGGTGGCCAATACCTGGGAGGATTAGAGTGCAAAGCCAGACTCCGCTACATAACAAGTTTGAGACTGTCTCAAAAAGATAAATAAAAAACAAAACAATAAAAAAAATGAGTAAAGGTTTTAACAGCACAGAACAACTTTTTTTTTCCTAAAAAGATCACTTCAGAGAATGTAGATTTGGATTGAAATGAATCACTGGCTCATGCTTCAACTGTGTTGACACGATGATAAGTAAATATTTAGGCACATTATAAATTGATGTGTGAAGGCCACAGCAGTATCTTAACTTCCCCACTCCCTCTCCCTGCTTCCCACAGAAATGTTTGTGAACATGTTTCAAACTGCTATAGTATGCTGTCACACCAAAGGCGGCTTTCCAAGAAAAAAAAAAGAATGTCGCACAGCTTCTCTGCAACCACAGAAATGAATATTTTCCAGTTATTTATATCCTATAGCATGTGCCTGAAGGTGCTGGAGAGGAGAGAAAACTAGGGCCTTTCACCTGGGAGGACACAGGAGGAGGGAGCCAAGACTCGAAGGTGGAGGGAAGAGAACGCAAACAGCTTTCCCTAGGATCCACTGAGCAGCTGTATTTAAACCTCACTGGCTAAATTGATATCCCACACAAGATGTGTTATAGGCTGACATTATGGGAGACTGACTCTATGCTGATGATCATTAATTAGTCAGTGTTGTGCACTGACCATCATCGCACTAGATGCACACAGAGACACCAACAAGCAATCCATTGGGAATGTGTGGCAGTTTTGTTTGATCAGCTGTGGAGAGGGGGTGAGAGAAACTACTAATTGCTGGTTGGAAAATGCTCAGGGGCAGGAACTCGGCAAGCCCAGGACTTGCTTGCATTAGCCAAACCTAGACAACTGCAAAGAACGCTTCTGAAATGGGGCTCCAGATGCTGGTTTGTGGGTCTTCTTCACTCAGGTTGCTTTTGAGTGTGGTTTTCCATGTACTGGAGGCTCATTGGGCCAGTTAAAACACAGGGGAGATTTCGTTGCATTGAAAGTGCATTTGGAGCAATGTCTCAAAGCCTAGATATCTACTGTGATCCTGCAGGAGTGACAGTATGTCACAAGTTTTTGAAACATGACCTAATAGCAGACTGCTGACTGATGCAGGATTTTTAGTGGTCGACCTCCTAGTTCTTCAAGTTTCCCAGGCTGAGTCTTATGCAATCCATACATTAAATGTTCTTGAGGAAGAGTAAATGGCAAGCTATGCTGAGACTATATTGGGGATTTTTAGATAGTTCACCTACCGAATGTCAGTTCAATATTTATATTTAAAATATTGACCAAATGTAATTCAGGAGCCATCAATAAACATGATTGGGATTTATTCTTAATGTAGATCAACAACTTTGATCATTAACCCATGTTAAGTCCTTCATGGGCATTGTTTGTTTCAAGGCTACAAAACTGTGTACAAGGTCAGTTCAGTTACCCTGTAGATGCTGTGGATGAGAAATTAAGGCTTAAACTGCTTAAATATCTTGATTAGGTCATGTTGGGGCTTGAATCCAGTTCAGTATAACTCAAGAGTTTGAGCTTCTAACCTCTATTTTCTGAATCACTTTATGTGTTAAATAAATGATGATGGCCCAAGACTCAGAAAGCTGAGGCAGAAAGATCATAAGTATGAGACCAGCCTAGGCTACATAGTGAGACCTTGTCTCCAAGTAAATAAATAAATCTTTAATAAGTAAATACATAAGATATCCAAACAAAGATGAGCCTTATAAGAAAATACTCTCCAATACTATACAGTGAAATTATTTAAGTCATTAGAAAAAATGCTTTTCTGGGTGTTGTAGTCAGCCACACCCTGCTGGGATGAATCTCCAAGCAAGGCACAGTTATGGGAGGAAAAGATTTATTGAAGCTACAGATACATAATGATGAAAGAGGCGAGGCCCTTTCACAGGACCAAGCAGAAAGAAAGAGAGAGAGAGAGAGAGAGAGAGAGAGAGAGAGAGAGAGAGAGAGAGAGAGAGGAAGAGAGAGAAAGAGAAAATCCATCACCAACATAATACACCAGCAAACAGGCAGGTGCTAAAGGAGAGAAATCTCCTTCCCCTTCATATAGCCTTAGGGAGGGGTCTTATAACTGTTTCCCAGACTTGTTGGCTTCCTGATTTCCTAAAATTCCCTTCCTGCTCTGCCCACATAGGAAGTGATATTCATTTCTTGCTTCTCTGAGCTTCCTTACATCCTGTCCCCTACTGAGAGGCTTCCTTCCTCTCAGTACATCCTCAGAGACCCATAATTAAAAAGATCAAGTTGACAACAAAACCTAGCCATCTACTTTTACTTTTACATTTACTGGGTAAAATGCATTAAGTGAGTTACTAGCTTAAAGCTATTTTTAAAGAAAGTTGGTTTGTTTTGGTTTTGGTTTTTCGAGGTAGGGTCTCACTCAAGCCCAGACTGACCTGGAATTCACTATGTAGTCTCAAGGTGGCCTTGAACTCATGGTGATTCTCCTACCTCTGCTTCAGCAGCCCAGGAAATGCAACAATCACTTAAAAATGGGACCTGATCAGGCTCAAAAGCCTCTGCACATACAAACAAACCATACTCAGAGCAAATAGACCCCCCATCAAACTGGGAGACAATTTTTACCAGCTATAACTCAGACAAAGACCTAATCTCCAGACTTACAGAGAACTCAAAAAAATACATAATAAAATCTCAAACAGCCTCCTCACAAAATGGAGCACTGATCTCAACAAAGAATTTACAGAGGAAGAAACACAAATGGCCTTGTCTCAGCTAAGAAAGTGCTCAGCATCCTTAACATCAGGGAAATGCAAATCAAAACCATAATGAGATACCACCTTATCCCAGTCAGAATGGCAATCATAAAGAAAACCAACAACAACCGTTGCTGGCGAGGATGCAGGGGAAAAGGAACCCTCATTCACTGCTGGTGGGATTGCAAACTCGTTCAACTACTATGGAAAGCAGTGTGGAGACTCCTGAACACAATAGACATAGAACTACCAATGGACCCAGCTATCCCTCTATTAGGCATCTGTCCACAAGATGTCCCATCTCGACGCAGAAACATTTGTACAACCATATTTATAGAAGCTCAATTCATAATAGCCAAGAATTGGAATCAACCTGAATGCCCATCCATGGAGGAATGGACAGCGAAACTGGGGTATATTTACACGATGGAATTTTACTCAGCTGAAAGAAAAAATGACATATCAAAATTTAGGAAAAAATGGTTTGACTTCAAGATCTTACTAAGTGAACACTCAAAAGATCAGAGAATTGAATGCAGCATATTCTCCCTCATATGTGGTCCTTAACCAGGATAACCGTAAACTCTACGCAGACTAGTAGAAAGAAGTAAGACATTATGAATGAGGGGTAAGGGATGGGGGAGGGGAAAGGCTTAAGCATGAGGCTAAACCAAATTAGGTTCAAAAACATAAAATCCTCACCAGCATACTGTAACCTATTGAGCAAGTAGTGGGCAACGACTGGCAAGAGGGGCCATGAGTAGTAGAGGAGAGAGTCTAAGCCTGTGAATAATTGATCAGTCTGACAACCCCTGGTACCAGTCACTGATTCCTTCCCTCACTGAGCTGTTGACCAAAGTGACCCGTGAGCTTCCAAAAACAAGACAGAAATCTGTCAAAGCCCTTGAATGCCCTCCCTAGGCCTGAGACAAAACCCTGTTGCTGAAGAAACAACAGAATGCCATCGATCAGCATCGAGAGACCCTTCAAGGTCTGGAATAATGTCCAGCCCCCACATGGTAGTTAGTGCCATTTTGGAAGGCACTGTACAAGCTGCCATGGGAAGTTGATCAACGATAGCAGGACTAAACAGATATCACTGGCATGAAACACAAACTGTGGCCATGAATAGGTTGACCATACCTCCTACTGAGAGAGAACAGAGAACCAAGAAAGGAGCACTCGTGCAATGGAGAAACCTGGGCCTGGGGGAGACAATCAACAGCTTTTAAATTCAGCCAAATAGTCCACTTAGGGAGGGGGAGCCCTTGACTGGAACTGGGGATTCAGGGTGATAGGCACCAGATCCCGTACTCTTGGGCTCCCAAGACAAGTTGTACTATGGGAGCGATTGATGGGGAGGCTACTAAAAATAGAATCTTGGTAATCCAGAATTGTGTATATTTGTTAACCTAGACTGATCTCACTCTCCAATGCAGAATGTGTTTGTATTTTCCAGGATGTAGCGAGAGAGCTTTGGCCCATCTAATCCTACCACCCGACCACAGGCAGATAGCTGAGATCATGGCAAGAGATGAGCCACCACAGTCATATTGTGGAGGATCTATATGGAACCCCACAGAGAATGTCGGGATGAACAAGGGACCCACAGCCACAGCTATTAAATCAACACAGGACAAGCCAGTGAGACAGAAACCAACTATTTTTGACACAAAAACCCCTAAGCTCACAACACTAAAGCAGCCTCAATACTCACCCACCACAACTCAGAGAACTGAGCGTAAGAGGGGGCGGAAAGATTGTGAGAGCCGTGGTGGGGGAGAATATCCAGAGGCATGGCACCCCTCAGTAACAACATACTAGGGCCAGGAGAACCTGGCTGAATACTAGGCTATCCATGGTCCCCTATCACAAGGACTAATCCAGATGACCCACGGAGGAGGATATCCAGCTGATTGGGGATGGGGAGGGGGGCACTGGGGAACTGGGTATAACAACTCATTGTTTGCCCACTAAATAATGTAATTCATTATGGAGAATAGATATATTTAAAAAGTTGGAGAGTAATGCATAAGTTTTATCCAAGAGTATAAGTCCAAATTTGCATTAAATGAAATATGAATTTGAGTAGATAGGTTCTAGTTAACATGGAGATGGTGACTATGTATGGCAAGAATGGTAGATTTTTCTAAATCTATCTGTGTAGTAAATACAAATAATATTTCTGATTATTTTGTTTTGTGATCCTATGTAAAATGCAAGTTTTAATATAGGATTGTAACAGGGTACTTGTACTTCCCAGCTAGTCCCAACACACCTTAAAACTTAAGTGTACCTGGATTCTTGTCATATAAATTTAAAGAATTAAAATTATATACCACCAGATGATAAGGTTTAGTGGGAGACTTTATTTAAGAGGAGGAGAGGAGAAGCTACAGAGATCTCTCACCACAAGTGAGGAGAGAGCATATGGGGGAGGTGCTAGCCACATGGGTATGAAACCAGGGGATCTATGCTGACCAGCCAACTAAGAGAAAGAAAGAGAAATATAAGAGGGCTCCCATCATGGGAACAAAAGGTCCATGTGGGAAAATAAGAAGCTCCCACCCCTCATCACAGCCCTGGTGGCTGTGGTGAGGGGGCCTTACCTAGGCCTGGAGATTTAGATGTCTCTCTGCTGGCCAGCCATGAGGGAAAAAGGGACAATCCCTTCCTTCCTCAGGTAACTATATCCTCTGGTCCATGTGAGACAGAGAGACAGCTGATTGGCCTCTCTTTGACAAATCAGTTTCAGGATTAGGTTTAAACTCTAGTAAGAGTCACCTCCCACTCAAAGGGAAGCGGTCAGGCAAAGCAAAGAGACACGTGTGGAGCCTGCAAGAACAAGTCACTCCTGGTTACCTTTGGGGGTCTCAGTCACCCTAACCTGTCACAAAATGACCATAGGCAGGCATTCTGCTGCTGAACTACATCCCTCAGCACATAAACTAACTAATTAACTAACTAACTAACTAATTTTGAAAGCTAAAAGAAGCAATCTTATAGAAGAGAGGACAGTGGTCACTAGGGACTGGGTACAGAAAGGGAGATGGAGCAAAGAGAGGGTGGATGCAGTTAGATGAAATTAGTTTTGATGTTCAATGGTCTACAAAGCTTTATGGTATATTTCAAAATAACTTGAAGTGTCCAAATGTTTTCAAACATAGAGATGGTAAATATTTGATGAGATAGAAAAATGCTAACTGCCCTGACATGGTCTTTTTACATGTATGTATTGGATTGTCACAGTGTGCACCCTTAAAATGTTCAAATATTGCACTGATTAAAGTCTAAAATTTGTTTTGAAATAAAATAACAAAATGACTGATGAAAGTGATTCTAGTGTGTAATGGTAAAGAAATCACATGATCTTACATGAGAGTCACTCAGTTATCTTATTGTGCTTTGAAATTTTATTTTCAGTAGATGCCTACTTAAAGCAAATGTTTTCATGTAAGATGATACTGTTTGCTAACAGTTTTGTTTTGGCCACTAAAGAGGGCACTGAAGATAAGAAGGCATTTACAAGTCCTTTGGAAAGCAATAGTACATGCTGTGATCTGAAAAGCTCCTTAACTGATGTTCTTCACTTTAATTACAGCATGACTCTGAAAAAGTTAGTTAGCCTAACTTCAACTTCTTTATCAGTAAAATAGACTTGAGAATAATACTCTTTTCAGGGGAACTAAAACAATAAAATAAAATATTAAATATAGAGTTTTTTCAACAGTACCTGGTACAGTACAGGCACCCAATAAATATTATTGGCTATTGTTATCAATTCACTTCAGCAAATATTTACTGAATACCAGTCAAACAACAATAGTGAGCATTTTGTTACTAGTAACTTGCAGGTCAAACACTAAGCCCCACACTTTGCATATATCATTTCACTAAATCTTCATAATAACACTTTAGAGTTATTTTACAGAAAAGGAGATATGTTTCGAGGGTGACAAAAGGTGACAAGGCTCTATGATGCTGATACCAGTGTTCCACTAACAAGAAATCCAGGAATTCAGTGGTAAGCCAGGGTTGCTTGCCCTGAATAGAAGACGGCTATAAATCAAGCAATTTATCTTAGTCCATTTTGTGTTCCTAATGTAATGTAGAATTTCTAGCTTTCAAAGGAAAGCATTTCATAGTTTTGATGGCTGTGGAGTCCAATATCAAAAAGCCAGTGCTTCATACTGCATCATCCCAGGGTAAGGTGAAATGGCCAGCAAGAGCTCAGTGGTGGGTGGGGGAGAGGAAGCCAGAACAATCCTTTTGAAAATATTTTTATTTAATTGAGAAAGACAGAGTCAAAGACAGTCACAGAGAGAGTGAGTCTGGGTGCAACAGAGCCTCTTCCAGTGCAAATGAACTCCAGATACATGCCCAACTATGTGCATCTGGCTCTATCTAGGTACTGGGAAATCAAACCCAGGCCAACAGGCTTTGCAAGCAAGAACCTTTAATCACAAAGCCATCTCTCCAGCCCAAGAACATATCCTTTTATGAGGATCCCTCTCCTGCAAAAGTAACCCACTTCTGTTGCAATGGTTTACACTGATTGTCAACTTGACTGGACCTGGAATCACCTGTGAGGAGTTATCTGGATTAGGTTAGCCTCTGGGCATGCCTAGAATTAAGTTAATTGAGGTACTAAGACTCGACTGTGGAACCCTAGGCTGGGGTTCTGGACTGTATTAAAAAGAGAGAAATGGCTGAACAGCAGCATGCATTGTACTCTCTTTCCTCACCAAGGGCTGAATATGACCAAGTCTGCTTCAAACTCCTACTTCAAACAACAGGCCTTGCCTATCATTATGGACTGTAACCTGGAACTATAAACAGGAATAACTCTTCCTCCCTTAACCTGATTCTTGTCAGGTATTTGTCCCAGAAACAAGAAGACTAAAAATATAAATGTCGTAGTAACCCCTCTGGAAATGGTGATTTTGTTTTCTTGCAACTTCTTAGCACTGTTGGAATTATATTTCCAACATTTAAATGCCAGGGTGGGGGGGCTATTAAAACCACTGCTCATTACAAAAGTAATTATTATCTGATCCTTCCCTGACAAATGGACCTTTGAACTGGTCCAAACTATATGGAGGAATTTGGCCAGGGAAGTATGATGACAGTCACTGGGAGTCTAGAGATTCCAGGCACCAAAAGCAAAGGTCCTGAGATGAAAAGGATTATGGTTTATTCTGGGGAATGATATGTTAGTTTGAAACAGCAGAACTCAGCTCAGGGCAGCAGACTACTGTTAACCCAGGCTGTAAACTCATCACTCATGTCATAGGGAGATATTTCATAGAGGAAGGGCTTGAAAATAATCCTGGTTCCTGTGCAGAGGATGGTAGATTGTGGTGTGTGAGCCAAATCTGACCATCTACTTGTACTTTTATAGCCCACACACTAAGAATGGTTTGCACATTTTCAATGGTTGAAAATAATTCACAAGGACAATTAAAAATAATATAAAATTTGCATTTCAATCAACATCTATAAGTAAACTTAGTGGAATAGGCTATTTATTTGTTTATTTATCAAAGGCCATCTAGATTCACAAGTAGAGTTTAGTAGAAATGAATAGGCTAGTTGTCTGAAGTATTTTGTATCTGGCCCTTCATAGGAAAAGTTTTGCAACCCAACTGTAGTGGATTGTCATTGCTGGGAAGTACATAAATGAAAAAAAGGAATTTAAAAAGGAAATATCAATGCCCCTGTGACTATATGATACCAGGCTAAGGATGGTATTTCTATTTTAAATCCTGAACTTTGAAGAATTACAGGCATTGACAGAATCACATATAATCTCCTATTTTAGGAAAGGACCAGTCCAACACCTTTTGTGAATTTGTGATGCTAGACAGTCTGTGGTTGTCTAGAACAGGGGCTGGCTAACAGTATGTTTTTGATGAGTGTTGATGAAATGAATGATTAATATAGTAAACAGGTGAGATTGAATTACAGTGTTGGAAGTTACCTTACTGGGACAAAACACCCAACCTAAAGCAACTGATGGGCGGAAAGGGTTTATTTTGGCTTCTAGTCTCCAGGCTTTGACATGGCAGGAAAATGATGGTACAGCAGAGGCCAGGCATCCCACCTTACCACAGTAGCTGGAGGAAGAAGAGAGAAAATGAGCTGAGTTACTACTGGCAAGGGGGAACTGGCCATACCAACCCTAAGCCTGCCCCACAGGAACACATCTCCTCCAGGAAGGCACCACCTCCCAAATTGCCACCAGCTAGGGAAAAAGTACTCAAAATATCTGAGAGTATTGGAGACATTTCACATTTAAACCACTACAGCTTTTATTTTTTTAAAGAAAGTGTCAGTTATATAATAACATTCTTGGTAAGAAATTTTAAAAGCTAATATGTGAACAAAAGTGCTATTTCTTAGAGCAAAGCAACCTCAAAAAAAAAAAGCTTCCACTTTTTGCAAAATTGTTCAGTCCTGAGCTTTAGATACATCTTACACTGCTCTGTTACCTTGGTATATCTCTTTCTCTGGGGTGGAGCCCTTCACTTCCTCATGTCTGGTCATCTCTAGGGCTTTCTCTTTAAGTAAACTTCAGGGAAACATTTTGGGATTCTCATCTCATTGTTACCACTTTTAGTGGAAAAGTAGTGACCACACACTTGTGTGTTTCCTGCAGAGAAATTCAACTGAGGGGTAGAGGTCCAGGGCATAAGTAGAAGGTCACTGCTCAGTTGTTTCAAGGAAACCACGTCTTGCTCTGTGACACCCGATGAGGATGATCAAGGTGATCCTTTCCTCATTGTAGTGACACATAAGAAGCAGCTTAAGGAAGGAAAGGGGTTGTTTTAGGGGCTACCTTCCATCATGGTGGGGGAGACATGACAGCAGGAACAAGAGGAGGCTAACCTCACATCTGCAGTCAGGAAGCAGAGCATTAACAGGAAGTTGGGCCCATCCTCAGTGACTCACTTCTTCCAGCAAGACTCCATCTTCTGAGTACTTGGAGGCACTGTCCTCCTAACATGAAATGACTGGTACATTCCGCGAACCGTGTGGGGGCCTAGAGAACCCCCCACAGGACCTGTGTTACTCTGAGCCCATCAATAGTTTGTTTTGTTTTCTGTTTTTCAAGGTAGAAACGTTTCACCTAGTTCAGGCTGACCTGAAATTCACTATGTAGTCTCAGGGTGGCTTTGAACTCGCAGTGATCCTCCTACCTCTGCCTCCCCAGCCCAACGCTGGGATTAAAGTCATGTGCCACCACTCCAGGCTTCCATCAACAGTTTGACATGGATAATAAAGACAAAACGAATGAGACAGCAAAATGTAGAAAGGACTATTTGGAAAGAGGGGGTTCTCAGTGTAAAAGGGTGCAAAGGAGGATAATGGCATGATAATCAGACCACATTACAGAGTGTTCATATATTAAAGTTATCAATGTGAAGAAAAAGACTACACCTATTAAAGGTTCTAACAGCTGATGACCAAATGTTTCAACACATTCGACATTCAAACTCCAGCACCCTAGGAGAGACAACAGCTTGGGATTTCCTCATGTATTCACTGAAGACCTTCTGCTGTGCCTCAGCAGTGGTCATGACACACCTTCAATCAGATAACATCTATACATTTGGCAATGATTAAATACTTAGGTATCACCATTCCTGTCACCACCATCTGATTTTGTGACAATAGCAAACATCTTTTTCTTTTCAACCTTGGGGTTAACAGAAGAGTGCATCCTTTCATACATGGTCTTGGGGAATACATAGTCAGCTGGCAGTATCTGCCAATTTCTCTAACCAGGACAAGGTTTCTCCTTCTTGGCCTTCCTGTCCTTACTTAGGGTTATCCTTTTAGCCATGCTAATGACATCAGCTTTCTTCTCATTTGTGTCAGGCTTCTCAGCTCTTCCACCAGCCATCTTGCAAGATGGGAAAAAGACCAAGCAGGCATTTTGATCAGCATTAGAACAGCAAAGCTCACTGTACCTCCTGGATAAGAGCCTCTCTGATGTCCCAGGGAGGAGTCATAAGATGTGGTGTAGATGTCATGTTTAGAGGTAAACACTCACTAGTTGTTTATTCTTGGAAACATTGCCAGCTATGCATCTCTGTATTAACCTCTGCCCCTTGCATAAAGAAACTTCTGTATTCAAGCCTGGAAGCAGTACCACTCCACGGCGGTGTAGCATGACTGATTTTTATTGCTTTGAGACACTATGTAGCTGGCTCATTCATAATCCTGCTTCAGCTTCCCAAGTGCTAGGATTATAGGGGTATGCCATCATACATACTCTATTGGCCAACGTTTTTATTTATGTTTACTATTTATTTATTTATGAATGAATGAAAGAGATAGAGAAAGACAATGAGTATGGGCATGCCAGGGCCTCCTGCTACAGCAAACAAACCTGAGACAGATAGACCACTTCATGCATCTGGCTTTACATCAGTACTAGGGAATTAATCCCGGGCCATCAGGCTTTGCAAGCAAGTGCCTTTAACCACTGAACCAGCTCTTCAGATCATCTCTCTCTCTTTTTTTTTTTAATTTTTGAGACAGGTCCACTCTATCCCAGGCTGATCCAGATATTCTCAAACGCAGGGTGATTTTCCTATTTCAGCTTCCTGAGGGTTGAGATTACCAGCATGTGCTACCACGCTAAATTCAAGGAGGTATTTGTTTGTAATCATTTTCTCATCTCTTTATAATATGGGGTACACCAGTTATCCCCCACCCTTATTTATGGGGCATATATTCCCCACTGGATTATCCTCAACCCTATGATAAGATTTAATTTATGAATTAAGCACAGTAAGAAAATAACTACTAATAATAAATAGAATTTACAGTAATAAAAGTTCTATGAATGTGACCTCTCTATCTCTCTGTCTATGTCTCTGTCTCTCTCTTTCTCTTTCTCTCTCTCTCTCTCTCTCTCTCTCACACACACACACACATGTTATTCCAGAAGAAACATTTTATAGCTTCCCCTTGACATATCTGATGAAGCAATATCACTCCTTTTATGCTTTGGGGCCATCAGTAAATTAATAAAGATTACTTGAAACCAAGCATGCAACACTACAGCAATTATTCTGATAACAACAGGACTCCTAAGTAAGTGGTAAGTGTGGAGCACATATAACATGGATAGACTGAAAGGGAGATCATTTTCTGGCTGAGACTGAGTGAATTGTACACAATCTCATCATGCTAATAAGAATGGTTCACAATTTTAAAGCTCATGAACTGTTTGTTCCTGGAATTTCTAATTAGTACTTTTGTTTGTAGTTGGTATTGGATAATTGAAATCGTAAAAAAGGAAAACATACAAGGGTAGGGGTGGCTACCTTAACTGATCATTTTAGATTTAGTCTTGGGTTGTAGATGACAATTCCAGGGGAATAAAAACATTTCTAACATATCTTGTTATCTGCTACATGTTCCTTGCAGTTCACACTACTCACAAGTGTATTTTATTACTTGATCCCTTGGGTAGGATGTGTGTGTTCTTTCAAACTCCATCATCTTAAGCACAGGCCTCCCTTCTGGTTCTATGGGTTACCTATCATCTATGCTCATGGATTTTTTTTTCCTCAGGAGCTATTTTGTATGTTTATTAGTGTTAGGCACTTCTTGGAAACAATGAACCAAACAGACAAATTGTCTGTCTCTGTGGAGTTTGTACTCTATTGATGTAGGTAGATTATTACACTTAAGAACCAGAAAGGAGGTAAATCTTATTGAATGCCTTGGGCTGGTCTAAATTCTCTCTCTGTCTTTCTCTCTCTGTTTCTCTCTCTCTCTCTCTCTCTCTCTCTCTCTCTCTCTCTCTCTCCTTTTCACACACACACACACACACACACACACACACACCAATTTTTGATCTGTCATACCTGTATTTCTTTGGCAACCCATAAGTTTCTTTCTGAAGGTGTCTTTTTCTTCCTGACCCACTCCACTGAGCCTGACTTGTTCTCTGTGCACCGAGACTAGAACCACCAAACTCCTCCTCAGAGACGCCCATCCATAGGTCCTCAGCATCTTTTAGAATGTGTCCTTCTTGCTGTTTCCCTGAAGCTCTTGGCTCTTCCTTCATTGAAGTACTTGCTGCAGTTGTGGACAAGGGCTAGGTAATGTCCTTCTTAACTCTCTCTCCCTCACAGACACACTGTCACCTTCACTTCTATTACCAGCCCATCCTCAGCCACCAACACTACCATATTTGTGCTGAAATTGTATGAGTTGAATTGTGTATCCATCAGCAGCTAAGCTTTCACAGTTGGTACAGTTTTTAAACAACTCTACCCAGTCAGACAGTATAAGGGCATGTCCAGTTCCACACTGGCAAGGGGGCAGTTTTTCATGATGGATCTGCAAGAAATGACCAGCTCTCACTGCCCAGCCCTGTTAGCTGTGGCTTATTGTAAGAATAACCAGAGACCTTCAAATTCCATGTCCCCTCATGAGCCATGAACTCCCAGGAAGATAGATGCATGAAGGAGAGGTCTGTTTCAAAAAGCTTCGCAATGTTAGCCAGCCTTTGAAACCTTATTTATTGTGTTTCATAATACGTCAATTTAGGACTCATGTTTGGTCAACTCTGCTAAAAAATGTTAGAACTGCAATCTAAGCTTTCTTTGTTGGTTTTAATTTTCCATAAAAGAATTTCTCCTATAATGAAAAATAATCAAAAGGTCTTTCATTCATGAAAATATTTGAGGCATTCAAAAGGCTAGTACATGTAGGAGTACTTTTGTACTGGTCTTTTTGAAGAAAATGTCTTTTAACTCTTCTTTAACTGTGTTAAAAATGCAATGACAGATCCCTTAGAAATTGTCTCTTCACAAATGACTCAAAATAGATACTAACTTTATAGAAAGATAATTTCATGGGAAATGGACAAAAGTGGAAGGTAGATCAAGGTTAATCTCAGTCAAATAAAAGAAAGACCAAAAGGCCTCATGGGATAATGCACTGAAAAAGTAAAGGACGAATTTACCAAAGCCAATATACAATGAATTTGCTATGGTAATTGCTGATTAAACAAAAGAAAAAATAGGAATATTTACATGCTGCTTGTTCTCTAACTAACTTAGAAAAATTATTAACTAGACGCTCATCAATTCCCTTCTTGCTATTTTAAAAGTCAAAAAGTTCTAAAAGACTTTATCATTTAGTTATAGAATTGGAAAAGCCATCCTTTTACATTAGCCACGAAATGTTTCTGGTTGTAAGATGATCTTTCAGGAAAAGTTGGAAGAAAAAAGTCAAATTTGTCATTACAGATGTGAAGGTAAAGGAAGGTAAAGCAAGATTGCATTGTGGTAGGGATAAATGGAACTATAAGCATTAATTTTATTTAATTTTGAATAGAATTGGATGTCATTGCCTTCTATTTGAAATGAAAACATAGTAGATTATTCCCCATTAATCCATTCACTCTGTGACAGACATTTAGTTTGTATCTATTATTCACCATGATAAAGAGTAAAAGTAGATAATTAAGGCTAGAGGAAAAATACCCAGGGAATAAAAATAAATTTCCTTATTTTTAAAATAAGGACTTATTGTTACATTACTAGCATACCATTTATAAACAACCATTTTTATAATATTCTATACCAAGGATTCGTATAGGTTTTTCTCATGCTAATTCAGACTCAAATCCCAGCTTTCATAAAATCTACTAAAAATCCTGTTTTTAGAGTTTTCTAAACATCATGTAAGGCAAGGCAGTGATTTGTGTTATTGATTTTGAAACCATAGTGTTGTATGTAGCTGAAGAGTATTATATGTTTGAGAGAAAATAGCTCAAATTGTGAGTTATTTTGTGTGCTGCAAAATAATGTACCTAACATACTGGACCATTTAAATTTTAATAATAAAATTTTCATAGTCATAGGAATATGTTATGAGAGAGATTCTTTCCTTCCTATTTTGAATAAATACAAAACAAATGTACATGAATAATTCAACAATTCGGTAATTAAAAATACAGAGCCAAGTAGAAATGAGCTACCTTTTACTTTCAAATTGATAACTATCATTTGTAATGATATGGCCAACTGTTGGTGGGCATTTTTAAAAACAAGCAACCTGAAGCGATCACTCAGATAGAGGACATTTTAATAAACAGTGAAAAGCTTTAAGATAAGCTATTGTGTCCCATCCAGTACTTCTACTTTCTGTAACAAAAGCTACATGGAAACATAAATCGTGGCATTGGTTTTGTAGTATTTTATGTATTTATTTGCAAGCAAAGAGATACAGAGTATGGGCACACCAGGGCCTTTAGCTCCTGCAAATGAACTCTAGATGCATGCACCACTTTGTGCATCTGATGTTAGGTGGGTACTGGGGAATCAAACCTGGTTGTTTAGGCTTTGCAGGAAAACACCTCAATGAGTGAGCCATCTCTCTGGCTCCATGACATTTTTTTTTAAACAGCCAAAAGTTCCAGTCATCTTAGTGTCCAACAACGGGAGTTATTAAAAATTTAGGTGAAGGGTGAAAAGATGGCTCCATGGGTGAGGAGCTTGCTGCAAAATCGTGAGCACCCAAGTTTCGATCCTCAGGAGCCAGGCAAATGCTGGGCATGGGGATTTATGCCCACATGGCAGTTACCTTTACATTCTGGCAGAAAACACTGGACCAAAAGTAGTATATGGAAGGAAATGGTTTATTTCAGCTTACAGTCTTGAAGGCATTACATTTTGCCAAACGAGAGGTAGTAGTAAGAGTGAGCCAGCTCTGGCTAGGAGGTGCTGGACTATACACTCCAATGCTAACCTCCCCCAGCAACAAACCTCCTCCAGTAAGTCTCCACCTTCCGAAAGCTCTACTAGCTGGGGATTGAATATGGGGTTTCATCACAAACACATGAGGCCATGGGAGACATTTCACATTCAGACAACTACAGACTGTGATTCTTGGGAAGCAGAGATGGAAGGATCTCTGGGGAAACCTGGCTAGCAAGATTGGCAGGGCCCATGAGTCTGGGTTCATTGACAGACCCTGTCTCAAGAAATAAGATGGAAAGAAGTTGAGGAAGATACTGGATGTGGCTGCCAAATGCAAACATGTGCATATAACCACCACACACCTATGTGCCCTTCCCCCCACAAATGCAGACCACACACACATACCCCCAAATGTAGATTGTATCCATGTTTCATTATATTTTAATACAAGTACAATTACATTGTAGAATAGTGAATATACTGAGAAATTTTCACAGCATTGTCCTCTTAAGGAAAATTACTCAAATATTTCAGATGTATTTAATGGAAGTGTCACATGCTTAGGGGCTGTCATAACTCAACGCCACAGACCAAGTGGGTCAACAACTGAAATATATTTCTCATGGTTCCGAAGGCTGAAAGTCCAAGATCAAAGTGTTAGTTGGTTTTGTTTTTGGAAAGGGCTTTCTTCTTGGCTCAATGATGATGGCTGCCCTCCCATGTGAGAATCCTCACCTGGCCTGGGTGGGAAGGTGGGAGAAGTTATTCAAGTGTCACATAATTGCAGTAGTACTTTCAGATCTGGCCCCTTTCCTTATGACATCATTTATTGTTAATTACCTCCCAGAGGCCCTAGCACCAAATGCATTCACATTGGTGGTTAAGGCCTCAACACATGGATACTGGGGGGGGAGGGGCACTATCATTCTACATAACATGAGTTTTATAAAAATATGACAAAATAAGTGCACGGGAAGGAGCCTTGAAGGGTACACACAATATACATTAAAATATTACCACTGTATATATTTTGGTTGTAAAGTTGAGGTATTTTATAGTTTTTTTTTCATTATGTATTCCTTTATTCCTTTATTTATTTGTTTATTTATTTTGAGGCTGGGTCTCACTGTAGCCCAATCTGACCTGGAACTCACTTTGTAGCCCAGGCTGGCCTCCTACCTCAGCCTCCTTAGTGCTGGTATTAAAAAACACGTGTCACTATACGAAGGTTTAATTTTTTTTAAATAAACATATGTATCACTTTTGCATCATAAAACAGTATAAGCAGCTTAAACCAAGCTGGCTCTTTGTATCTGTGGGTCCCCCATCTGTGAATTTAAAATACTCAGGGAGAAAAGAAATTATCTGTACTGAGCATGGCTAAACTTTTTCTTGCCATAATTCTCCAAGCAATACGGTATAGCAACTATTGCCATTGCGTTAGGTGCTATAAATCTAGGGATGACAAAGTATACAGAAGTTTGTGAGTAGGTTATATACAAGTGCTATGACCTTTTATATGAAGGGCTAGCACATCCACAGATTCCGACATTATCTGGAGCAAAGGAATCAATTCCCCCCAGAGAGGAAGAAGGAAGGACTTACAAATCTCATCACCATCTTGCCAGTCCTCACTGAGCAGACCATGTGCTGAGCAGGCTGGCCACTGCCAGACATGCCTTGGCATTGCTCTGGGCATGTGTGCACAGCCCAGCAAGAAGCAGAGAAAGGTGCTGAGCTTCCAAAGGAAAGACAAAGCTTTCATGGGATTTCAAGAAATGGCTACTTTTCCAGGACAGCCTATTATACACAGGGTTTCCAAAGAATATGAAAACCAAATGTGAATAACTATGCTTGAGGAGCACTTTTAACTTTTCTAAAGAGCTCTCCCATTTATTAATTCATTTGTTCTTCATAACAATGATGCAGGTAGGGTGTCTATTAGCATTCCCATTTAATAATGAGAAGATAGAGGGAGATTAAGATACAAACCCCAATCCCACATGAGCAAAGAGGGGCCAAGGCTCTCAATCCAGTGCTTTCTGCCTGCCCATTCCCTCTCTTACAGGACTTTTTCTACAGGTTATCCTTGTGGAAACTTTCTTTTTCCCAATATTTTCAGATCTTATTAAAAGAACAACTTCCCTTAGTTTTCTTTTGAAAAGGATGCGTCTGGGTAGGGCTATAAGAAACAATACCATTCAAAAAGCAAACTGTAATGCCTATTTCCATTGAGACATGTTTTCAGCTGTATTGTGTTACTGTTATTTCAGAGCCTACGAAGGTGTGTCTCTTTTTCATTGATTCTATACTATTGCTCATTGATCTTGCAAACTACACAAGTAGTGAAGCTTCAGAAGCTAAGGATAGCATGACCACAGGCTTGGGGACAAAGTGTATTTAATTCTGGATTGAGTAGCTAGTTATGCAATATAAAATTATACAATCCAACCTCTCTCTTAAGAAAGTTTCCTATTTCAAGACATTATTTTATATACTAGTTGAATTCACAGCTCTACTCAAATTGCAGTGTAAGAATGTAATTTGAATAATTTTTTGTATTAAACACTCAAATATGGTAGTTTGGAAGATAGTTTACAACTCTATTTTTAATGCACTGATTTAACTATAGATATTATAACTGCAAATAAAACACATTTACAAAAAGCTGTTGTCTTTAGAATTGTAGATCTGGCAATGGTTTTAGCGGTAGAATCCTAGATAAATAAAAAGTCACATCTTTTTCAACTGTGGATGCTAATTGGGTTTTTCTTATCATTATGGACAGTAAAAGTAAATGTTGATATGGAAACAACTCCTTATCATGCACAGTGGTCCTGAGATGGCTTTTTTTTTTGATGCCCTTATTTATTCTGATTCATTATCAAACCAATTTACCTGCTTGTCGCATACTTACTCTGACTTGGAAATACCAACCAATGATAATTCAAGAGATAGTTATTACTAGCAAGGAAGTATCCAACAAGAATGTCACAAACATGTTTTGCTACTGGACGACAGCCCTGTCAAGGTGAGATAAACTAATCATTTCACCTTGATGTGCTAAAAATTAAGTAGTGTGAAGAAATCAGAAGACAATGGTGAATAAAATGAGCTGAGTGAATAACTTGCTATTTCCTTGCATAAATATATTTCTTGTGATGATTAAAGCTTAGTGCATACCTTCAAGGATGGAGAGGGAGAGGCAATTATTCTACATAACAGGAGAAAGCATCTATAATTATTTCATGATAACTATTTGGAGTCAAACAGAAATAATCATAAAGCTTGTGGTTATGTATTTATCTGGTAAGTCAGAAAAGAAAAAAATTTGTCATCTTAACTGAAAAGTTGAGTTCAACAACCATCTTCTTTCAAAATGAAAAATAAATATAAACATGGCCATATGAGAGAAGTTCAAATACTAAAAGAAGGAATCCAAACAGGAGTCTGTGGGGTTTGGGGAATGTGGTGGAGGCTGCATAAGAAGAAAGGTGATTCTCCTTTTCTCTCATGACTGCACACTTCTCTCTCGTTTGTTCACACTAGACACTGTATTTGTTAGGTACTTTCTATGTTTGAGGCACTGGGGAAGCAGTTCTCACACCTAGGGACTTCAGGGTAGGAAGGTGGCTCAATTAGGTGAAGTTCTTGCTAGAGTTAAATTTAGTGCAACTGGAAGACTTCCACATCACAGTGGATAGGAAAATCAATCTTAGAGCCGCAAATATAAGCTGAGCAGAAAGACATACGCTATGTGATAAAATGATGATGGATGGACGGTCACCCTTTCCAGGGGTTTACAGCTAGTTTCCTCCTCAAATGCATGGGGAGATGTGTGTGCATGCTTATGCATGAGTGTGTACAGGGGTGTGTGAACATATGTATGTGTGTAAATATGGTAGAATATGAAATATACTTGGTCTTTGTCCCCAGATCTTGCCATTTTTCTGAAATTTCCTAGGTGAGAGAGCTATCTCTTATGAGTCCCAAAGATCCCCTTTGATAACTCCCAAGTTTATGCTAAGAAGTTTCCCTAGGGTGGGACCCCTAGGGTTTCCCCTAGGGTTTCCCTGGGAAGTTTCCCTAGGATGGGACAGACTCAGTTTAACAGAAAGGTTGCTATCAAAGTCTTGGAATGATGTAAACTGAGATACAATAAGCCAAAGGGGGAACAATGAAAGTCAGAAAGACTATAGTCACCAGAAACACCAGGTGACTAGAGAATTAGCTGGAACTTTCACCCTGCCCACCCAACCTCTGGCAAGGAGCGAAGGGGCTGGAGACGAAGCTCTATTGAAAACTCTAAATCTGCAAGATCCCACGAGTTTCCAGGTTGCAGCAGCTGTGGAAGTGCTCTAAGGATGTTGTGCACAGAAAGAGCAGAGGAGCTTTCGCCCAAACCCCATACCTCACCCTGTCCATCTCTTCCTCAGATTCCTCGGTATCTTTTATAATAAGCTAGGAAATCCAAAAAAAGTGCTTTCTCTAGTTCTGTGAGCAAATTAAAGAAGCCCTAAAAGGATGTATAGACACCATAATTAGTTGGTCAGAGAGAAGTCTAGGCTTCTGAATTGACATTTGAAGTGAGACTGTCCAATGGCATTCAGTCTTCAACCTGCCCGACCCTAGCTCTAAGTAGATAAGTCCAGACTGAATTGGAGGCCATCTACTGATGCTGGCTGGAAAATCTGTCACATGGTTGCTTGGTGTAAGAACAAAGAACTCCAAACATATCTGAGGTCACAGAAGTGTGTCTTGAGTGTGTAATAGAACAGATAATGGAGTTTTTTTAATTTCAGAGTATGTATGATTATGTATGCACATCATAGATCAATAGTAAGTATAGCATAGAATTTTGCAACTCTGAAGGCCCAAGTCTAGGACTTAAACAATCCTTCTACAATGTCATTTATCTACTTTAAAAGTTGCTAACAAGATTATCTGGGTCGTGGTGGGTGTGATTTAAGTCTATGATAGTGTTGAGCTCTTAGCAGCTTCTGGATTTCTGCTTTGGTACGTTTTGAACATCCTCGATGTTGGTCTCTGTCACTCTAGAGCAGGTTGTCAGGCTCACTGTGGGAGCAGCACTCTTGCTCATTTTGACAATTCCTTTGGGACAGAAAGATAGTAAGAGACAAGGTGAGTGGGAATATCCAGAGGTATCCCTCCAACAATGACTGCTGTTCACACAAGTCATAGACCACAACCCTTCTGAGGAGGACCCTCAGTAAAATGGGGCAAGGAGGGAAGCAGTGGTAGCAACACATGATTTGTTTATATAGAAATTTCTATAAAAAGAAGTTGGTGACAGAGCTGGAGAGATGGTTCAGTGGTTATGTGTGTTTCCTCTGTAAGCATGAAGGCCTGAGGGGACCTGAGAACCCTGCTATAAAACAGCAAGGCATGGCCATGCACATCTGGATCCTAGTCCCGTGGGGAGCAGGGAGAGAGAATCACCTCTTCATGAAATTCGAACTCTGGAAGCAGTAGGAAACTCCAGTGCAAGGGAAATCCAGTAGGTGAGTGATAGAATGTTCTTCTTGGGCTACCACAGGTGAGTGTCCAGTCAGCAAATACACATGCATACACCACATGTGACAAAAAAATCCTGATGATATGTATGCCACCTTTATATTCTGATGGTAGATATACTCAAATTTCCTTCTGACTGGCAGTGACTGACAATGTTCCTCTGTGGGTTTCTACATTTTTTCCATTATACTAATCCTTAAGCTAAAACTTCTCTTGCCTATCTTCACTTTTACTCTGATTTCTTCTTTTTTCTTTTTCTAATCAACTCTAACTAAGAAAACATCTGATCAAAACTAGTTTAATACATGTATATGATGGTCCTAACCATCGCTTTAAAGGATGGTTTCTTATTCTGTCCAAACACAGTCACATTCTGAAGTCTGAAGGTTCAATATATGTTCTTATGAGGGAGGCATGTAAATCAGCCCATGACAGAGCTAAAAAAAATATTTTTGATCAGAGCATTGAAAAAGACAGAAGAATCCCTGAAATCCTACAACCAAACTACAGTATGAAATACATGAGCATTTTGAGATAACTCAAGATAGTGCACTAATTGTTTCAAAAGGCGCTACATGGCTTCCCAACAAATGGACTGAAAATAGCACTTTCCTCCTGTAAATTGAAAATATGGGCTTAACAGCATTGTAGCCATACGATCCTGGCAATCACTAGAATATTTGTTAAACAAACAAAATCCCTGCTTTTTAGTACAGGAAGCTTTTTTTTAGGTATCTGGAGAATGAACAGCAGTACTGTGTGTGGTTATGTCCAAGTACCTACACTAACATCACAGGTTATTGGGCAACAGATCCTCGTCACTAAATGACACTGTGTGCCATTTTTGTAAACATAAACATTCACACATGGATAAGAAATGCACCTATGTATGTTTGCAATGAAAAAGGTACTCACAAATAAGGTTTGGGTCTTTGGAACACATTATGGAGGTCTAACAGAGAGAACCTGGGCCTAAGCTGTCAGGAGATCTGGGTTCAAGTACAAGTTCCACAGTTTACTGTAACCCTGATGTTGCTTCCAGCATTCTATGATTCTATAACCCCAAATATGAAGCCAGTCTGACAGGGATCACAGCTAAAGACTTAAGGCTGCACTTCTTCCCTGTTACCATCTCTGATCATAAAAGATGAGACAATGTTACAGAGCTTGTCCTCACTTGCCCCCCCCCACCCCTGAGACTACAAGGTTAGTACTATTAATAGTGAGATGCCTGCTTTTCTTTTCTGGGACTCTGGGCACTAGGCAGTGAAATCATGCAAAACTTGGAAAGCCCTTGGTGGCATGATTTATGGTTATAGCCATTTCTTTATTCCCTCACTTTCATAAGCACCAAATTCTGTTAGAAAACTGGGAGGGGGAGCTGCCAATCCTTAGCTATTTTGGGGTTTCTTCATCATCTCTTGACCTTTGATTTGACAAGCCAAATAACAAAATGAAAAATGGGCCATGTGGTCTTGACCATGATTACCAACCTGAACAGGCCATAGCAGGAAAGAGAAGCAAAAAAGCCCCATTCAGAGCCTGAGCTTTGGAGCTGGTGACAAGGGAAAAACTTGAGATTTTGGACATAATGTCCCAATAAAGCGAATTATTTTAAGTATGGCATTTTATGTTCCCAATTTGCATCTATCTTTGTGAGATAGAAATGGAAGCTTAAGAAATTGTCATGCCATTTTTTTAAGTGGCCATCTGCATCAGGCATATCTTGAAAGGTAATTTCCACATCCTTCACTTCTATAAGACTGGAATTATAGGGCCTGTGTCATCGAATCCTTATCAGTAATATCAGCAAGGTAATATGCAAAGTTAACATTTTAGGATTTGCTTATTAATGATCACAGTTTTCTTGAGTCCTGTTGTAATCTTGTATGAACATCAAGGTATTTCAGTGCTGTTGATGGTTTTCCGTTCTTGCTATAAATAACATGTCTAAATTTGAAAGTGAAGGGAAAGTAATGAGGAAATTTGCAAAGCACAGAAATATATTCGACTCATTCCCCTCCTGAATTTTTCCTCACAGGTAAGGAAGAAGGTGCGATGTGCAAGTTAATCTATTTAAATGAAACCATCCATAGCTTTTTTTTTTTTTTCATAGCTTTTTAAAATTTGAGGGAAAATATTTTTTCAGACATTTACATGCATAAACAATTGCTCTATGAAAGCTAAACTTAGTCATACAGCCTACCAAGGTCTTTAGAACATGCACATACATTAAGCCATTTCAAAATTAATAAAACTCTCTAAATTATGCATGGCTCAGAGGGTGAAGAAGTTGATAACAGGAAATGCTGCCTGCCCTGGTGAAAGAATTTGGTAATGTACTGAGGACAAGCCCATAGCTATGTACTAGAGAAGATCATAATAAGGTCTAATTGTTACTTGCTCATTTGTTTGAACTCTTAAAACTATATCAAGTCACACTTAATTATGCACATAGAATACATTACAGCAAAGAACTCACACTTGAATAGCTGTGTATAAGTGAGGATATTTAATATTATTTGGCTCCAATAGGTGCCAAAAAGATACAAAGTAGCAGCTGCGGGTTAATTTGGAGTTCTAGATTTGCAACCTCAAAAGAAAATCTAAAGAATATTTCCCAGAGTTTGAATGTGTAAAGTTTTAACTGCTCCATCTGGTACATGCCCTCTGATTACCGAGAATTTGGCAGTTTGAGGGATGCATCTGATAGCCAGCCAAGTTGAGAAGGTCTATTGGAGGTAAAACAATGCCCACCTTTTAACAAGGGCAGTATTGTTCCTTAACAATGGAGCTCTCTGGCTTATTTGAATGTTGACAATTCAGAAAAGTTGATGTTTGGAGCCATCAAATAAAATGTTTTTATGAAACAGTTTATTATTTCAGTGGTAATTATTTGAATCATTCATGGTAAAGGATGTTTGCTAATGAGAGCTTGGCTGCTGGGAATTCCAGAGAGACTGAGTGTTCTTTGTGCTGACAAAAAAGACCCAAATCACTGAAGAGCGACTGACTGGACAAATCATTCATCTATGCAAATGCCAGTCGAAATGGTCAGATGCATTTATTACACTCCTCATTATAGTAAAAAGGGCAGGAATCGTGACTGGCAGTTATCAACTTGTCCTGAAGTATGATTTGTTCTCCTACAACTATTTAAATGAGAGGAAAAAAGGCATGCCACCAGGGATTTGGTTGGTTTATAAAAGAGTAAATGTCACATCGCCCAATGCTTAAAGACTTTTGATTGACAAATGTTTTATTTGACATATCAAACAATGATGGTTTTCAAATCAAATAGTCCATATTTGTTAGCAAAAATGTTAACCCCTTGAAGTTTGGCCAATTTTTCGAAACTAAAACACAGATGGCAAGTTACATTGAAGGCAATACCAAATATCTCTATACATAATGTGCAAAGACCTAAAAATACTCTGCACTGGGTGACAGAAATGACACAGTGTTTTATCACAACACGTATAGTGTAAACTGTTCTTCGGAACTGATAAAGCAAATTAAAGTGATGTTGACCTACTTGCACTTACAAAGTATTCTTCTGCTGTTTAGTGAAAGATAAGCTAAACATTCCAGAATTTATACAGCATATGTCACAGTGAAATCTAAATTGCCTGGTGTAACTCTTCTTAAATGTCACAACAGTGTCACAACACGCTCAAGGTTTCAGGGCTTATAGTTAAAGCCACAGTTCCCTTCTATAACTTGTGTTCTCACGTGCTCCAAACTTTTGCCCTCTTATTTTTGGTAACTTTGGACTTTCGCATGTGTGCTTCCATTCAGACTGATGAATATTTACAAGTATAGTGGACTGGGGATGGGGCTCCAGTGTGTCTTTTTCAAGTATATGTGAGGCTCTGGGTTTGATCCCCAGCACTGAAACAAATAGAAACAGATTAAAGTGTACCTCATGCCTGGCTGATTTGTGGGCTGATTAAGGTTGTGACATGGTAAATATTAACCACAACTTACTTTGAGACACAGACACCCTTTTCCTTTCCTTTTGTGCTGTGTTTTAGGCTGTCACTACTTAAATAAAGTTTCATTTTCCCCCCTCAGTAGTGAGAATAGAATTGCTTATTTTGAAAAGCTGGAAGTAATTGCAATCCTTAGATAGCTTCTATAAGAATTCAACACTGTACTTTGTTTCTACAATATGAAATGTTCATGGAAACTAAGGATTTAGTAGTCTGTTGTGTGTAATTTAGTTAGACTGATGTGCTTTTAAGTTTTGTTGTTACTACCTAAGGCAAAATAAGTGTAGTCATTTTCATTAATATAGTTTGAGAATTTGAATGTGCATTTTTATCAGAAATAATGTTAAATGGAGAATTACAAAAGTTCAATATTCTCACATAAAATCACGCCTTCTTGGTTTTAAAATTTCTCTGCAGAAACATTTCTGCTCTTGTCAGTTGTCCTCACCAAAGAGAATGTTACTGGGAAAGAACACTCTCTTTCTTGGGGGAAGCCATCAAATGGAAACTTTTGACCTGTATCTTCCCAAAAGCTGAATAAGGCCTCAGAATTCCCCAGAGAGAAGGGGCATCAGAGACAGGCTATAGTACCTAGTGGTACTTCTCTTCAGTGAGTGGGGACTCCTGGATCACAGAACTGTGAAAGGCCAGTGTTTGGGTGCCATCTTGATAGGCTTTATGTTATCTATAAATAAATAAAATTATCAATTAAATTGATTAATTAAATTATTAATTTAAATTAAATTAAATATGCCTATTTGTTCTATTTTTAAAGCTCCAGTTTGGTATACTTTGCTATGGAGAAGCTTTGGATTAATGGTTCCAGCTAGATATGAAGAAGTAAATAGCATTTGGACTATTTTAAGCTAATATACATTAACTTTCTCTGACTTATTTATATGACTGGTTTAGTCAAATTTAATTTCTTTTATTTTTTAAAGGATTTTTTTATTTTTCTTTATTAAGCAGAGATGAGAGAGAGAGAGAGAGAGAGAGAGAGAGAGAGAGAGAGAGAGAGAGAGAAAACACGAGCACCAGGGCCACCACCTTGTGAGTCTGGCTTATGTGGGTACTGGGGAATTGAACTTGGGGC
>PVHP010019058.1:0-32314 GCA_004024765.1 Zapus hudsonius
TCAGATTAGATAACATATACTTCCTGTGCTAATCTTCACCAGGAAACTAACATTTCTGCAAGATATGGTAATGTGGCCCAGGAATAGAAGGAAAAGGGAGAAGCTGTATCAGCTTGATGTGTTGAGAACAAACCAACTCGCTTCCCTCAAATCCATGACTTAGTGGTTTGAGTGGTCTACGGTCTCCAGCTGTAAGCCTTCACTCCCCTCTGAGCTGAGCCCAGAGGAGAGAACTGAGGGTCTGTGTCTTAGCAATGGTTTGCAATGACAGGAAGTCATTCAGAGAGCATGCTTTTAGGGGTCCTGGTCTGTGACACTCATGGGAATAATGAGATACCATTGAGGAAATAAACTCTCAGAGAGAAATAAGGAGCAGATCCCAACCAGTCATCTTAAAAACACATCTGCTATTGGGAACATGTGAACCTAACACCTTTCTCACAGAACTGACTTGCAGATAAGTGGAAGCTTTAAAATACCATTCTGAGGAGGCCTTGGCCTGCTACACGGCTGGAGCTGATGTTCCTCCTCCATGTGGGACTCACTGCAAGACCCAAAGACCATGTGTCCATGTGTCCATTTCATTATCAGGGTTTCTTTTTTTTAACTTTTGATAATCTTTCTTTTTCACCATCTGGAATTAGCATCTGAGAGATGCTAGGATCTTTAATATCTTCCTCCATGTAGGTAAAATTGGATGGATTTCTTTGAGACTGGAATTTTTAAATTACAGACTCAAACATCTCAATTTTTTATGAACAAGGGATGGTGTTCAAAAATCATAGTGGAAGCCAAGCATGGTGGTGACTCAAGCCTTTAATCCCAGGGCTGCCGAGGCTGAGCTGGATGATTGGAGTGAGTTTGAAGTCAGCCAGGGCTATGGAGTGGGTTCCAGGTCAGTCTGGACCACAGCATAACCCTGCTTTAAAAACAAACCAAAATAAATAAATCAATCAATAAATAGGAGAGCCAACTAGATTTGGCTCTTTAACTTCACAAACAGGTCCTCTCTTCTCTGCCAGGAAAATAGATGGATGCTTACTCTTTCTAAAAGGACTCCATTCATATCAACTTATTAATAAGTATTACTTGAATAAACACATTGTGCCTAGTTCTTTGGCTGTAAACTGAGAGAAAGGGGTTTTTCTGTGGATGTGCAGAAAGGTGTTTTTCTCACAGTGAAATGAACTGGAATGAAACCTGCGAGTGTGGAGGTCAGTGGGAAAGTGTGTCTGTTAAGTAGATGTTCTGTGCACAAGCACAGACACAAGCAGAGATAAAGGAGCTGCCAGGGGAGATGGGCTCTGGCGACAGGAGGTTGGGTCAATGGAGTGGGAGAGGGTGGAGTCTAGGGGAAGTCTAGGCACCAGTGCGTCAGATGCCAGCTAGGAAAGGTGGCAGTCAGAAGAGGAGGCAAAGACCTAGCTTAAAACAGAGCTTCTTAACATTTCCCACTCACAATCCCTTCTCACCTACAAAACTTTTACACAACCCTGGATATGTACACAGATAAAACAGATACACAAATCCAACAGCTAGGTAAGAGATTTTTACCATTTCTTAAGAATGAGAGCAAAGTTGCATACTAATGAGATATATGTGCTTCTTTACTTTTACATAAAGAATAAATTCAGCTGAATTTTTTTATTGATAGCTTCCATAATTACAGACAACATACCATTATAATTCCTCCCACCCTTCATCATATCTCCTCCCCTCTCTCAATTAAAATCTATTTTGTATTGGTGTCATCATCTTTTCCTCCTATTATGAAGGTCTTGTGTAGGTATTATCAGGCACAGAGAATTCATGAATATCAAGGCCATTTTGTGTCTGAAAGCTTGTGTTGTAAGCAGTCCTCCCCTTCCTTTGGCTCTTACAGTCTTTCCTCCACCTCTTCCACAATAGACCCTGAGCCTCAGGAAGTGTGATAGAGATGTTCCAGTGCTGAATACTCCGCTGTCATTTCTTCTCAGCACTATGGTGTCTTTTGAGTTATCCCAGTGGTCACTGTTATCTGAAAAAGAGAAGCTTCTCTAGACAAAAGTGAGAGTAGCATTATTATATTGGTATGAACATTTTTTAAACGTATAATTTTGCAGGTATAATATATGCAGTTAGCCAGACAACAGCAGGTGTTACTCCCCTAGAGCTCATGACCTCCCCCACCAGAGGTTTTTGACTAGGTCTTCAGTACCAGGCGTTCTTTCCCTCCCATGGAGTGGGCCTCCAGTCCAATTAAAGAGCAATTGGTTTCCCTCACAATAGATGTGCCACTGTTGCACCAGTTGGCACATATGGTCTGGCTGGCCAGTCTTAAGGCTTGCAGAGTCCACTGCTGTTCACCACCATTGATGACTTCTCTCTCCCACAGGGCTGCAGGCAGCCATAGTTTTTTCCAGCTTTCTGTCAGGGAGGAGGTTTCTGGCTCAGCTCCAAGTTGATTTCTCAGTGACCTGCAGCCCAAGCATATATTGTCAGCTGAATTTTTTATACCAAAGAGTATAGAACATTTTCACTGTTTTTCAGAGTTGATGGATATTTTTATTGCATAGTCATCAGTGCGGAGACTAAATATATAGTACAAAATGGCAAAAGTATGTTTAGGCTATTTCAGAATTTGCTGGAAATGCCTCCCTTAATACTAAGTCAGAAGTCGTTGGATTTCTTTTTATGAAACTCAAGTCATCAACTCATGCATCAATTTTTAAAATCAATCAGTCTAACATAATACTATCCAAAAATACATTAATTTAGTACTTACAGGCTAAGAAATGGTGGCAGAAAAAGCTTTAAAGTCCTTATTTTCCATAATTTAACCACTGTGTTTCTCTAAGAGCAGAAAAATCACTACACAGTAAAAACACTGCAATTCATAGCATACAGTAGTCTCAAATCTGAGTCAAAATAGCGCTCAGTGTGCCGTGTGGCACATGCACATGGACAGTGCAGATGGCACATGTTGTGTGCTCAGAACCACAGCTTTAGCAAAACTGTGCCATGTGACATATTTGATTGTGAATTATTTTTTGGTCTTTGAGTATCCAGAAACATTTTATTGTTACTAACTTTTTTGTACCATTCACATTTAGTTAATGATTCAATATAGGGTCACAATCAACAACTTAAAAAGCCAAGCTCTAAGTAAAATCTTAAAGAAATAGCAGAATTATTTATTGACAATTTTAGACCTGTATATATGTGCTTTGATCCAGTGGGAGAGGGAAGAGGACAAGAGAAGATAATGAGAGGTGAATATGGTTAAAATATAGTATATACGTATGTAAAAATGTCAATAAATAAAATTTTAAAAAGAAAAAGAAAACCCCTCTCTACCATCATCTTCTAAAACCTCCACAGAAGTACTGAAGATAATTGTTCTTATACATTTTTACTGTAATGTTTAAATGAAAATTTAAAGGACAACCCATAAGTGAAATAAGAAGGATGGAAAGGAGGGAGAGAGGGAGTGATGGAAGGAGGAGAGAAGGGAGGGAGAGAGGGAGAGAGGACGTGAGGGAGAAAAGAAAGGAGGGAGGGAGGAAGAGAAGAAAGAAGGGAGGGAGGGAAGGAGGAAAGAAGAGAGGGAGGGAAGGAAGGGCAATGTAATGAGCACCTACTATGCCTAGGTTCACTAGTCTAGATGGATGTGGTTTACAATGAAAAACAAAACTTTGCCCATCATTCTAACAACAGGAGTAGGCACAGAAACAATTTCAGACAAAGTAACCAAAGAAAATGAAATAAGTGAAGTGGGATCGAGAATGATGGGGGGAGGGAAGGAGCAGGTCAAGGAAGGTTTGCTAATCGGGTGACATTAGGACTAACTTCAATATGAAGAAGTAAGCTATGCAAAGACTGAAGAAAAACTCCCAGGCAGAGGGAGGTCCTGTGTGGGAGGGAATGAGGTGGCTGGAGGGCTGCAGTGTGGGGAACCAGAGGACTCATCACAGGTACCAGTGAGCAGTGTGTGTGTGTGCTGCGGGCCATCAGACAGTGAGTAGGCATTGGCAGAGACACTTGATATGGTTGTTGCTTCAAAGAACTCGAGTGGGGATCAGGGAGATAACATGGGAAGTGCCACAGTAGCCTAGATGGTGGAGTAAGGGCCTGGAGTCCAGGTGAGTGCCACGGAGATGGAGATGAGGCTAGACCCAAGAGAGGTGAGATACTTCTAAGGGAAGGTGACAAGAATGATGCCTGGCAGTTGATGGGCACAGGCTCCTCACAGGAGAAGTGGTCTCAGTCGGTAAAAGAGAAGGGTCGGGTCAGTAAATGGTAAGTTTGGAGCTCGCAGAGGTAATTCCAAGAGTTTTAATTCAGAGTGTCTTAATTTTGTGATGCCTGTTAGACATCTCAGTGGATGTTTCTGTTTTGTTCATTTAGGATTAGGAGTCACATTGTGACTATTAGATTATAATCAGTCTGACCTGAGGACTGTAGAAAGCTAATTCACTGCTGCTTCTTGAACAGTCTTCCTCCTCAGGAGTGTGAGCTATTCCCAGCACAGCAAGCAAACCCTCAGGGATGCTCACCCTGCCTGGCATTCTTGCCATTCTCACCTGGAGCTCTCCTCTCATCCTTCCTTCAGAGCACTGGAGCACTGAATGACTACCCAGAAACCCTCCCACTGTATTGGAAATGTGGGCTCTCCACCTCACAACTGGGGTTGGCTTCTGGGTCACCAGCAGGTTATTTTTTGCTTTGGGAATCCTGAGAGAAAGGTTGTGGAGCAGAAGCCTGACCGGGGAGTGAGTCATGGCTGAGCATCAGAGATGAGGGACTCCCTGCAGCTGGACACCCCCACAGCCTGCCAACCATCCTTCAGGGAAGCAAGCACCCTGGAAACCAGAATGGAAAGTTAGGCTCATTAGTTACTCTTTAAAGAACGTTTATGCAACAGACCAGTATGTTGTGGAAAAGTCTGGGCTCATGGGAGAGAAAAAAACATAAAACTGGAAGCTGAATGCAAGGAAAAATCACTCAAGAAAAATGTAAAATCCTGCACCACACCCACAACTATTCCAATAAACATACCAGCCGTGGCTCACTAATTCAGCTCCCCTCTTTCTAAGCCTTTCTTACTTTTCCTCTTCTATCCTTCAGTCTTCCAACTCTTTTGCACAGGAAAGCCTTGTTTTATGGACGTGAGTTTTCCAAGTGTTTGTTTATGAGCCAGTGCATCTGTCCACTGAGCCTGACTCTTCTTTCGGGGCAGGAAGGATGATCAGGGTTCCTCCCATCCTGTCCAAGGGCAGTCTCTGCATGGTTAGCTTTTGAGAGACTAAAAAGCACCCAGGTCCCCACCAGAGTTTTAAGCAGTTCAGAGACACATTCGGGAATCTGAAGAAATCAGCATCTTCAATACAGCATCAAGCTCTTTTGGAGGGTTTAATTCAGTGCTGGTGACTCACTAATGACAGGTGCAGCTGGAAGATGACAAGCTCTTCCTTGGAGACGAGCTCTGCAGGCCTTTTCTAAATATGAACAAATGAAACACCATCTTTACAAAAGGCAGGCAAGTTCATGTGGAGCTGAGTGGCTCCATCCCAGCTCGTCCCAGGCTCATTCTCTGGGGAGTGGTCAGGGCAGAAGAGAACAGGGTATTCCTCTAAAGAAAGATCCTCCACACAGAAGGAACCATGAGTGGGAAACATGGATTCTCCCCTCAGAGTGCCCCCTTCATGAAAGAGGCTCCAAGAATAACTTTAATCAACAGCTCAGTGAGGGAAGGAGCCGGTGACTGGGAACAGGCTGATCAATTTTTCACAGGCTTAGACTCTCTCCCCTTCTATTCACAGCCCCTCTTGCCAGATGATGCCCACTACTTGCTCAATAGGTTACAGTATACCCATGAGGATTTTATGATTTTGAACCATTTTTGGTTTAGCTGCATGTTTAAATCATCCCCTTCCCCGCCCATCCCTTACCCCTCTTTCACAAAGTCTCACTTCTCTTGACTGGTCTGTGTAGAGTTCACAGTTAACCTGGTTAGGAACCGCATATGAGGGAGAATATGCAGCATTTGACTCTCTCTCTCTATAAAAAGAGTTCTTTTGAGAGTTCATTTAGTAAGATCTGTTCCAAGACAGACCATTTTTCTCTAAATTTCAATATGTCATTTTTCCTTTCAGCTGAGTAAAATTCCATCGTGTAAATATACCATGGTTTTGTTATCCATTCCTCCATGGGTGGGCATTTTGGTTGATTCCAATTCTTGGCTATTATAAATTGAGCTGCTATAAACATAGTTGCACAAATGTCTCTATGCTGAGATATGACATTTTGCGGGTAGATGCCTATTAGAGAGACAGTTGGGTCCAAAACAATGTCATTGAAAGCCAAGTTTCAATCATAAGTGGATGAAATGTCTGTGGAAGTTTTGGGACCATTGCTGCCTCCTCTGTGGTAAGGCTGGTCATTCTCTGATCTCACTCATCATAAATCTGTGTATTTTCCATCTCAGAAACCACTCAGGAGGTACCAGAAGGCATCTAGAATTGAGCTTGATTATTTCTTTTCAAACCCTCACCAGATCTCAGTGTCTTGTGATTTAAGTCCAAACACTTTAAGCTAATTTGATATAATTTGCTCATTTTTCCCAGAATCCATTCTCTACATCCTACATTGTATTGTTTTGTTGTTGTTTTCAAGGTAGGGTCTCGCTGTTGCCCAGACTGATCTGACACTCTCTGTAGTCACAGGCTGGCCTCAAACTCACAGCGATCCTCCTACCTCTGCCTCCAGGGTGCTGGGATTGAAGCCATGTGCCACCACACCCGCCCTCTACATTTTTCAAAGACAGCCCCCACTGAGTTTTATGTGGACACAAAGCTTCTCCACTGGAGACCACACTTCTCAGCTTCCCACATGGCTAGTTCCTGGTCAAGTGGATGTGAAGAAAAGCAATGTAGACAAATGCATCATCTCCTTCAACTGCCTGCCCTCTCCTTCCTTTGTCTTCCTTCCCATGGCCAGAAACGAGGTGGAATGAGCCAGATCCCATGACAGAGAATATGATCTCAGACATTACAGCCCTGCATGCAGTAAGATAGAGGAAATGGGTTACTTGATAACTTCACAAAGTACAGACAACTACCTCCCTCAGCCTTAGATTATCTATGTGATCAGGACTAAATTTCCTACCTGGATTTCCCAGGATACTAATACTGGTACACAATCATCTGAACTCCTCCCAGTCATTCTGTTTCCCTTTCCAGCCTCATATGCATTTATCTATACTTTATGGAACTTGCATGGTGCGTGTCGTGGGTTTCTACTGGGTGTATCTTTCTGTCCTCCTCATCTCTGCATCTATCCAAGTTTACCCATCCATTAGTGTCCAATATGCACTCACCTTTTGTCACTCATCCATGAAGAATGATTAATCACCTACATGTCAAGTACTTATGACTCTGAGGGTAGACTAAAATGTCAGTTGTTACATATAACCCACCTGTCTCTCCAGGGTAAAGTCAATAACTCAGTGGACTGAACACATCAGAAGAGAAAATGAATGAATTGGGAGAAAATTAATTCATCTTCAGGACCAAAAAGAATTTCGTTTTTTAGGACTTTAAGAGCAAAATTAATTCCTATTCTTTCCATTGTATTTCAGTAAGTTTCCACATGGTGGTCTTTTATGGGGCACACCTGGATAATAATTGCCTCTGCTTCCTCAGAGAGGCTGTAATTCTTGAAATGTTTAACGTGGTAGTTGATAGCCCTCATATCTTTGGTCAGCAGCTTAAAGAGTGCTGCAATTCACTTTTTTATTAAGTAGACATCCAGATTTAACACCCAACCCAGAACTCAGAGAGTGGAAATCTGCCATCTGTAGCAAGCGGGATTATCAGTGGGAGCTTGATTAATGCCTAGTAGGTAAAATTGATAATGCTTTTCTTTTTGATTAAAACTATACTCTTTTGTTGCCCGTATCACCAACATCCCAGTGCCTGGGATCTTACACTGTTCGAGAAGTCAACAACCCTCCTCCAAGCTCCATAATGATATGTGAGTGGGAGATAAGCGGGCACCTGTCGGGCTGAGGAAATTTATCTGACGTTTCCATAAGCAAAATCACCGTAAGGACCTCTTTGCCCTTTGTTAATTAGAAATAAACTGCTCTCCTTTGGAGAGGGCCTTGACCCTCTGAGGGCTGCCATGGAAACTGGTTCACTGGAGGCTTCAACAACTACTCAGACATTTAATTTCACTACAAAATGCAACCCAAAATCCTCACAATATAAAAAATGTTTATTATCAGAGGACTGCCTGTGTATTTTACTAGGTACAAACATCACTTTGTTGTTTCATTTTTAAGACTCCCAGCTGGAATATGCAGGCAGGGGACAGGACATCTAAAAAGCATCACCAAAAAAATTAATAAATAAAATAAGTAAATAAAAATAGCAGCATCACCACAAACAGCTGTTGACACTGACCAAGAACAGCACATCTGCAATGAGGGGAACAAGGGTAAATCCCAAGAAACAAAGAGCATCAAGTCAGGAGCAGATGGTTAGTAGACTCCAGAAAATATCTTCTGTCTGACTCACCATTTCCCTGGTCACAAAACCTTCTATTGATGTTGAGGAGGCAGAGTCATTTGCCCAAAACAAAATAAAGCAATAATATTTCCAACTCAGAGAGAAAGCCAAGGACCAGAGTAAAAGGGAAAAAAAGGGAGGCAGAACTGGCTGGACATCTTTTATCTTTGCCCAGTTTCACAGATTCTAAGCCTCCTGAAAGCATGATGGCAGCAGTCAGGACTGGAAGAGCAAGTGGTTAGCCTGCCCTGTCTACATTCCAGAAGAGAAACCCATGCCCTCCACCGTGCACAAGTGATGTGTCCAAAGAAACCCAAGACAAAACCAGAACCCAGTCCCCCTGACTTATTTCCTGCTCTGACCCCTCAATAACTGATGTGTGTCCCAACTATCCTGCACCCATCAACCACCAGGTCTGAGTCTCATGTTCCCAGCCTTCCTTTAGCCAGTGCCACCACACTAGCACAAGCCCTCGTCACCTCGATTCAAGATGAAAGAAAAATAAGATCAGGTTCTTCACCTGGTCCTGGGAGAGCATGTCTTCTTATTCAGAACAACCAGTAAGGGGGGTAGGAATCTCAGTTTCCCACATGAAGGGACAGAAACTTGAAGACTAAGAAGAGTTATAAAGACGACAAGGGATAGAGCCAGGACTAATCCATGCCCATGGTTAAATTGTCTCCAGAGCCATTTCAGCGACCCTCTGGTTTGTTCCCTCCCCACTATAAACCATTGTATATTCTGAAGCCAGATTCTTCTTCTTCTTCTTCTTCTTCTTCTTCTTCTTCTTCTTCTTCTTCTTCTTTTTGATTTTTCGAGGTAGGGTCTCTCTCTAGCTCAGGCTGATCTGGAATTCACTGGAGTCTCAGGCTGGCATGAACTCACGGTAATCCTCCTACCTTTGCCTCCCGTGTGCTGGGATTAAAGGCGTGCACCACCATGCCTGACTTAGTCTCATCTTCTTAACCTTGCTATTAGGGCTGGGGAAATGGCTCAGCAGGAAAAGCCTGTTGATTCAGGTTCAATACCCTAGTAACCATGCAAAACCAGATTCACAATGTGGTACATGAGCCTGGAGTTCGTTTGCAGCAGCAAGAGCCCTTGGCATAACCATAGTGTCTCTCTCTCTCTCTCTCTCTCTCTCTCTCTCTCTCTCTCTCTCTCTCTCTCTCTCTCTCTCAATAAATAAATAAACAAATTTTAAAATAAATAAATTTACTTTTAATTATATCACTACCTTTATCAAAGCCCAACTCTTCTACATAGTGAATTCAAGGCCATCCTGGGCTACAAGAGACCCTGTCATAAACAATAAGTAAATAAATAAATAACCAAGTCTTCTTTTGTCATAGTGAATTCCCAGGCTCTGGTCCTACTGGCATATTCAACTTTGGAGACTTGGTCCCTCTAGATATATTTCGGCCTGCCCTATCTCATCTCTGAGCAGGTCTTCTCCCATGTTTTCCTTCTCATTCAAAACCTCAGTATTGGTTCCTTATTTCCTCACCACCAATTGAATGTCAGCACAGCTCAGTCGTGACTGCCATATTGGAATCCTAACTCTACCATTTACACACATATAACTTTGGGCAAGATTCTCAACATTACTGTGCATGCTTCAATTTCCCAAAACACAAAATGAGCAAAATTGTACCTCCTACTTAAAAGGCTGTTGAGAATTTTAAATTGCTTACTCCAAATGAAGCACTTAGAACATTATGTGGAAGAGTGACAGCTCAATAAACATGATCTGTCGCTAGCATTCATCATAGGCACCATAAGCACTGGGGTAGCTGACGAGAATGAAGGATGGGTAAGTTATAACACACCCCTGTCTGCCCACTTCCAAAAGCAACAGGAGTATGTCAACCAATAATCCCAACCCAGTACTTTAGTTCGAGAATAGAGGCAGGTACAGAAGGCCTCAGGGGCAAGAAGGTATTATGTGTCTAGAGTAAGGAAAGGTTGCAGCAAAGAATGTGTCATCTCCAAATTAAAGAAATATAGAAGTTCTTCCCAGGGGCACATGAATGCCCTTGAAATGATCACACAGGGGTTTCTGGGGGGAATGACAGCTGGAATCCAGTGCCTGTGTGAGGTGAAGCTGGAATGGTAAGCAGGGCTCTTCTCATGAAGGACTTTGTGCCTTTGAGCTCGTCCTTCAAGCTTGGCTAAGTGGACATGTGTGCATCAAGTTGTCCTGTTATTATTTATGTTTATGTCAAAAAGTAGGGCTGTTCACCCTTTGGTCAGAGAAGCTACTTTTTGAAGGCAGCAGGGAGACTCAAAACTCCTCAAAATGCTGAGATTAAGTGATTGTTGAGTGCTGAGCACTAACTTAAACATCTCTGTCATGCCCTCCAAGGCTCAAAGAACATTAGGGAAGCGGGGCCCGAAAGAATGTAAGAGCCAAAGGATGGGGAGGAGTCCTTTAGAACACTATCTTCCAGACACGAAGTAGCCTCTACATCTGTCATTGCCTATACAAGACTTGAACAATCCTGGGCCCATCAACATTTCATCATGAATGATGAAGAGGGCATAAGAACAAGCAAAACACCAATATTAAAGTACAGGAGGGAAAGAAAAGGTTTCAGGTGGGAGGGGCAGGGGAGGAGGAACAAAATAAGGTAATTGGAAGGGATTGTGATCAAAATATGTCGTGTGCATGTATGAAAACTGTCAGTAAAGTTTTTAAAGGGGCTGGAGAGATGTTTTTGCAATTAAGGCACTTGCCTGCAAAGCTTAACAACCCAGGTTTGATACCCCAGTACCAACTTAAAGGCAGATGCAGAGTGGCACCTCTCTCCTCTCTCCTCTCTATCTCTGTTATAAATAAATAAATAAATAATTTTTTAAGTTTATAATCTCAAGTACAAACTTCATTTTTTAAAATCAGAGGGATGCCCACACCAGACTCTAATGGTCCCAGACTCTTCTGGCATTGTGCTTTATCCGTGCAACACTTACTTGCTGTTCAAATGTTTCTGGGTTCCAAACGGCCCATACAAGCATTTATGAGCTACTTTACAGCCAGTGCCCCAGAAGCCCCCTACTCTGAGGCTTCTTAGCCTGGGCTGACAGGTTTCATCCCAGTAACTCTGGCTACTTGGACCAAGGGGATTAACATCTGACCTAAAGACAACTACCCCCTTGTTAGCCAGTGTCCCAGAACTTGCTGCCCAGCTCCATGGTATCCCTCTGTCCTGGATGCTGACTGCCTGATAAACCAGAGCCCTCTCTAAGGAAGTCTAAATGAGAGGGACAGGGAAGGGGAGTAACAGATGGAGGTAATGAAAGCAGAGAAGCTCATGTTGGAGAGAGCTGTAGGCAGAAGCCACGACTAAACCAAAGCTACAAGGTAGAAGTGGATTGAATCAGTTGCAGAACAGTGAAAGTTCAGACAGAAATAGTCGAGATTGTCTCAGGCAGGGAACACTGGCTGAAGGTATGCAGAAAAGCCATGCTGCATTCTGAACCTTGCTCCATAGTTGCTTTGTGTGAGTTTGGGCAGTGCAGTAGTTAAAAGGATTTCTGTTTTCCTTGTTTCCCTGAGCATCTTCAAAAGAAAACGCAAAATACTGAGCAAGTGTCTTTTGTTTGAAATCTGAATGAATATAAGCACTATTAATAGGGACATGTCCTTTCTGCTTTACTGGGGGTAAGGGCTATAAGGGCTTTCTCGTGGAATAGGATGTGTGGTCAGAAAACTAGAATGAGCATAGCTGATTCTGAAGGAATCCTGGGATTTTTAAGAGAGGAGTGATCAGTCTGTAGGGAAAAAATAAGACAAGAGAACTTGAAGGAATCAGCTCTTAAAGGACCAACCATAGTAAGAAAGTTGGGCTTCATCCTGAGATTATAGGCTGTGTTTAAGAGAATAGAAAAATATAAACTGTGTATATATGGTGGTACATGCCTATGATCTCAGCATTCAAAAAGTACAGGTAAGAGGATCAGAAGTTCAAGGCCAGCCTCAGGTACACAAGTTCAAGGCCAGCCTGAGCTACATGGGACTGTCTCAAAAATGAAAAGAAAAAAAGAGAAGGAAAGAAGGGAGGGATGGAGGGAGGAAGAAAGGAGAAGAGGGAGGGATGGAAGATCAATGTAAAAGAGAAGGAAGGAAGGAAAGAAGGAAGGCAGGAACAAATGAACGAACAAACAAAAGAAAGGAAGGAAGGAAGGAAGAGAAAGAAGAAAGAAAGAAAGAAAGAAAGAAAGAAAGAAAGAAAGAAAGAAAGAAAGAAAGAAAGAAAGAAAGAAAGAAAGGAGGAGAAATAGATATGATTAAGTGATTAAGTTTGGGGTTGTTGAATATAATGTTGTAACTTTGTCCAAAATGCAGTATCACCTCCAATATTCACAAAACACCTATATTAGTCTCTTTTTGTTACTGTACCAAAATACTGAGACTAAGTATTTAAAAAGAAAAATGTTCATTTGGCATCTAGTTTCAAGGCTGAAACAAAGCGCAGCATCATCCCTGTCAAAGGCCCTCGGCTGCATCACCTCCTGGGTCTCACTGGCACTGCACAATAGCAGAGCAGGAGGTCAAGGGGCGAGGCCAGTCTCATGACCTACCACAGGGCTTGACCTCTGAAAGGTCCCACCACCTCTGCATCGCACCAAACACCAAGCCTCCACTATAGAAACCCTGGGCAAGCAAACCACATTTCAGCCACAGCTCACAGGTAAAGGTAAATGTGAACAACTGCCAGGAAGGAGGCTCTCACAAGATCTCACTGAGGTGTCCCTGACAGCTAAAGTTGTTAATGCTATTGTTCACCCTCACCTAGGTAAACTCACTGGTCTCACACACACACACACACACAAAAGATGGTAGAAGTACTGACAGAAGGACCAGGTGGGAGGAGCAAGGGATCAGCGGAGGCAGGAGGCAGCTGAGAGAGCGTGATGAGGCTGAAGGCGACCAAAATACGTTACATACAGGTATGAAAATGTCATAATGAATATGTATAATTCATATATGCTAATAAAAGGTAATATAAAGTATTTGGGGACTCAAAGCAACTCTTTAGTAAAAAAAAAAAACTGACCTCTATTTGAATAGAAAGGAAACCCTTCTCTCCAGGAATTTTCACACAGACAAAACTGTAAAACCAAGAAATTAACATAAACAGCATACTCTAGTGAGCAGACAGAGGACCCCAGCTCCAAGAACAACTTCACACTCACTCACACACACACACACACACACACACTGGAAGACTGAGGGCTGGTGGTGGCTGTTTTGCAAATGTAAGATGGGGTGCTCCATCCTCTCTCTCTCTCTCTCTCTCTCTCTCTCTCTCTCTCTCTCTCTCTCTCTCTCTCAAAACAATCTCTACAAAGATCAAATTCAACAGTCACTACAGGAGTAACCCCTACTTTATCCTGGTCCACGTTTCACTATTGTCTGCTTCCAGTCCCCACAAATGGGCACTAAGAAGTGTGCAAAAAGACCTGATGACCTGAGACTCTCCAAAATTCCAGAACATTCAAGTCCAGCTGAGCTCCCAGGACCCAGTCCAGCTGCCAGCACAAAGCTCCCTCTGCTTGGTGCTTACCTTCTGTTTCCTTTTCATTGATGCCTTCAAACATCGCTGTGTGTTCAGAAGAACGGTGGTTACACTGCCAATTCAAAGACCCAACTTCAAAGGAAGGACTCCTGCCTGTGCACTCACCCCACGCCCATGTTCCCGATAGCTAGTTAAATAAGCTCTTCACAAGCAGAGAAGTCCTTCCTGTGAGATTCCCTGGTCACATCATGGTGGGGTTAATGAAGGTTCTCCACGCGGCTTCTACCACCATCTGCTCACACTGGCTTCTCACAGACTAGCGGGGAGTTTCATCCTAACTCAAAGATGGTGAGTTCTCATAGCTTCACAGAAACCCATGCCAGGGCTGATTGCTAAGAGCATCCCAGGATGCAAGCGGGAAGAACAGCAGTGGTGATGCCTGCCTGTGGATTATTACAACCAGCTTCCCGAGAAGCTGCAGAGCTCCGTTTCCTTCCAGCTTTCACAAGTTAAACCCTGTCAGATTTGACCCAACACCAGCCCAGACTTTAATGCAACACAGTGATTGTCTCCTACGTTCCAGCTTCTGGTAAACTCATTTTGAGGTATATTCAATATAACCAAGCCACAGTGAACACAAGACCCTTCAGGATGGTGCCTTGGCCTAAATTTTCGATTAATTAATTAAGTACTATTAGAGAGAGAGAAAGAGAGAATAGGTGCACCAAGGCCTCCTGCCACTACAAACTCCAGACACATGCATCACTTTATACATCTGGCTTTATGTGGGTACTGGAGAATCGAACTTCGGCCATCAGACTTTGCAAGCAAGTACCCTTAACCAACTGAGCCATCACTCCAGCCAAAATTTTGGGAGGATTTTTATTTATTTATTTATTTATTTATTTATTTATTTATTTATCGAGGTCGGGTCTCACTCAAACCCAGGCTGGCCTGGAATTCACAGTGTAGTCTCAGGCTGGCCTTGACCACACAGTGATCTTCCTATCTCTGCTTCCTGAGTGCTGGGATTAAAGGCATGTGCCACCAGGCCCAGACAATGACCTGAATTTTCAGTAGCTTCCTTCTGTTCTCAATGCTTGGATGTCTCATTTTCTCCCCTTTGTCTCAGCTTTTAGCTTCTGTTAAATTCGCTTTTCAAGATTCCTTTCTGCTTCGCTTTCTAAATTCTTTGTCAGCATCCCTTCTCCTTGACTCTCTCCTTGCCCCTGTTTCTTGCCTCTTTTTCCTTTTCTTCTGTCATCTTATCTCTTCTCGATCTTAGATCTTAACTTGGAAGAGGAACTATAATCCTAAAACTAGAGTAATATTCATGAATGCTAGCAACAGGCACCATACAGGACCTCACTCATCAAAACAGATGATTGAGCCAGAGTAAGGTCTGGAAGGTTCTTTGCTTTGGTATTAACTAGAGTTTGTAGGGAGGGGTAAGAAGGGCACAGAGCAGGTATGTGGCAAAGCCCAGAAGGTTCATAGCAGTGGTTAATCACTAAGCAATTCAGAAGTAATTACTTACATCATTTAATCTTATTGATTTAATAATCAATAAGATTGTACACACTGAGAAATAGAACAAGCCCTAACTAACATCCAGGAACTCATCCTGATCTATAGGCAGGACTCGGTGAGGCTAGGAGCTGGTGCTCACACTCCATTCCACGACTGACCAATAAACAACAGCAAAACCAAAACCTCCATAGTCATGTTCAATCGTGGACAAAGATATTAACATTGTCCAAAGCACAAATATCTCCCTATTGGACTGATAACTGCTTCTTCACCAATTACATCCACCGCCTTACTCATTCCTCCCTACATACGCAGAATTTTCGATGGATGCACCCACAGAAATCTCTGCCTTCCTGAAGGTATCCAATTGAGATTTTCAAAGCATCTAATCCCAATTCTATGATAGCAGACAGGCCAAAATTCTGTAATAACCCTGTCTTCATCCATTCCCTGTGCTGTAAACAAAATCCACAAATTGGATGATTTATGAAGAATAAGGGCTCATGTAGTTCACAGTTCAGAAGCAGAGGTGCTAGTGTCTGCTCACCACAGACAAAGATCTTGTGGGTCCTGGCATGACAGAGAACATCACATTGTGAGACAGAACACAAGCATTCTCTTTCTCTCTTTCTCTCCTTCCTCCTCCCCCCCCCCCCCCCCACACACACACTATGTAACCCAGGGAAGCCTGGAATGTATTGGCTTCCTGCCTCAGCCTCCCAAGTGCTGGGATCACCACCACACCTGCCTCTTTCCTTTTCTTCTTCTCCTAAGACCACTAACACAATCATGGGGCCCACTCTCGTGCCCTCATCTAATCTTAATTATCTCCCAAAGGACCTCAACTCCAAATATGATTTTAAGGAAGTTCCAACATGTGAATTCTGAGGGATATACCCAAGCCAATGCAAGGTCCTTCCTGGCTGAGAGTCCCCACAATTCCCCATGATATGTGATCTCCTTCATTGCAACTAAAAATAAACCCAACTTGTTCATCTATAAGTGTGTTCCTGGTGGCCACTGGCTAGAGGCCATTGACAAGGTATAAATTTGTGCCCTGCCAAAGCCTTTGATGATACTAATGGGAATGGATCTGTCGAGAAGGAACTCAGTCTTTGGTGAGGACCTCCATGAGGAAGAAGAAAAGGACCCTGTTCCCTGGATTAGTCCCTCTTCAGTCTTAATCCTGGAGACTCCCAGTGCAGGAGCATGACAAAGAAAGCAGTGTCCTGTGTTAAGAATAATGATGACTTCTAGATCTAGCAGGAGGGATTATGACCTTATCTGGGGAGTCAGGCCTTAAGTCAGTTGGGAACAAAGTGCACTTACAAGGTAAAGATGAATCCCTTTGCTTGTTCAAGGGCAGATTGTGGACCACCTGGGACAGCCCCTCCATGTCCTAGAATGCTTCCAGAGCACCTGTATTACTGCTGCTCACTTCCTTGCCTCAGTCCATGACCACTCCAGAACCGGCTGACTTCACACAGAGCTGGAGCAGTGCAAGAAAGTAAGGTGCATAAAGTGGCACATGCATCTGGAATTTGTTTGCAGCAGTAAGAGGACCTGGCATGCCCATTCCCTCCCCCCACCCCCAGATCACAAATAAATAAAAATATAAAATGTAATAAAAAGGTCTATACAAGAAAGTTTTCAATTAATAAAAAATATAATAGAAAGATGAATTTTCAAATAAAAATGCAGCTTCTATAAGAGAGAAGGGGGGAAAAAAGAAAAGGTGGGGAAACCACAGCTGAACATGTACAAGTCTATTTCCTGTCTGTGGTTTGATTCCAGAGTTCCAACAGGCACGATTTTTCCTTTCATGATTGCCTTCAACTAACATGAAGGGAAAAGCTTAGAGTAAACAAAACACTTGTAATCCATCAATGCTGATGTCAGGAGACAGGACCAACACCTGCTTCCCAAACAACTTTACCTTCAGATAAGCACCAGGTTTCTAGAAACCCTGACTGGTCACACGGTCTGCCCAAATGCATGAAGCAGCCAACAAGTCTTATACAGCGGTCCTTTCCTGCTTTCAGACACTTGAGTGAAATATGCCGCTTCAGAAGGACTTATAATTGCCAGACAACAAATTAGTCACAAACCAAAATTGAACATTGCTCTTAAATTATTCAAGATGTTGGAAAAATACATACACGAAACAGATCGATCAAAGGAATCAAACACATAGCCTGCAGTTTTGAGACAATTAGGCGAGAAACATTCTGCAATTGAACACTGACAATTATTTCTATCACTGAGGGGATATCAGAAAACTTAGGGAAAAAAATAAATGTGGTTTCATATCAATCAGCCCACAACGTAGAAGGCTTCACTGTGTCAGTAAACAGAATTTATAGGTTTAATAGAATCATAATGCAAACCTGAGAGAATTACCATCTTAAAAATAAAGCAATGATCATCTCCATGTGTGAGATTATCCCTGGCAGGGGACCACTGCCTGTTTCAAAGTTCTCACCTGGCAGGACAAGCACGGGGGAGCCCAGGGCACAGTGGCAGCTCTGCCGCCCCCAGCACCTGCTGCCCATTCCTGGGACAATTTAATCCATGAGAACAAAACAGCTGACAGGGGTTGGGATGAAATATCAGCAAGCTAAGGAAGCATTGTTCTCTGCGCTCATTAAAAAGATATATTAGATGAGCTACCTGAGCCACTATAACAAACCCCAAATTTCCAGGGGTTTGCTGAAGTGAAGGCTTCTCATTTAAATAACATCCCAATGTAAATGTTCTGGTGATCAGCCAGTTTTCCTGCATCTTAGGAGCCCACCACCCTGTCAGCAGCATCGGTTCCCTGACTTGGTTTGCATTTAAACCTGGGGGCTCACGGGGTCCCAGCCTGCACAGCAGTTGATAGGGGAGGGAAACACACTTTCTTCAGCAGTATAGCCATGGGTTAGGTGACCCCGTGCTCCTGAAAATAATCCCTCACCCATGCTCCTATAAACAAACCCTTGGTGGGCATTTGGGTTCATTCCAATTCTTTGCTATTATAAATTGAGCTGCTATCGACATGGTTGAGCAAATGTCTCTGTACTTCGGCAAGGAAACTTGGGGGTAGATGCCCAGTAGAGGGACAGCTGGATCCACTGGTAGTGCTATATCCATCCTGTTCAGGAACCTCCACACTGCTTTCCATAGTCAAAGTCGTGGCACATATACACTATGGAATTCTACGCAGCTGAAAGGAAAAATGACATAACGAAATTTAAAGAAAAATGGACGGACTTGGAGCAGATCATTCTAAGCGACCACACACAAGAGCAGAGAGCCAAGCGCCACATGTTCTCCCTCATATGAGGTTCCTAACCGTGTTTAAAGGGGGACATTAAAAAAAAATCTGTCAGTGAATGGAGAGATTGTAAAAGGGAATGGAAAGAATTGGGAGGGAAATGGGAGGGTAGGAAGGAATGGGAGGGTGGGGGACTCATACATTAAACTAAACTAATAATGAATCAACACCATAAAACCTTTGCTTTTATACAGTAAGCTCCTGAGGAAGCTGATGGCACCACCAGGCAAGAGGGGCCATAGATAGAATGGGAGGAAGCCTAACCTCAAGAATAAATGCTCAGACCTGCATCTCCCTGTCCCAGTTATTGGTTTCTTTCCACAAAAGTAATGGACTAAGGCATGAAGCAAACGTATGATTTAGTGACCGTGCTGACAAAAACTAATTCTTCTGACTTCACAGGGGTCCCTTGTCTCTGGGCTTTAGTGGCTTCTTGTAAAGTGAGCAAGTGGGACTAGAGACTCCTCAGGGCGCTTCCAGCTCTGTCAGAGTCATTCAATCATGGAGATGGCTATGATGAAGATAATTTAACTAAAATCAACTTGGACTCTTGAAAGCGAGAACTCCTATAAATTAGTCACTTCTAAATGATTTCTGCAAAAGAACTCACCTTAGAAAGTATGTGGCCTCTGCATTATCTTGCTGTTTTCTGTTTCTGAACCATTGCCCTGCTCAGTGCTGTCATTCCGTGGACAGCAAGAGAAAGTGAGCTGAGATTCAATCATTGGTTTCTCTTGCTTAGTAAAGAGCAAATCCCAGGCAACAACATCTCCATATGTGCCATGGAGATTGGCTTCCCTGTCCTTGGCATACAAAGAACAGGCACGTGATGACCACGTGTCCTTGTGGTCCACTGTGACCTGTGAACATGCGAGAATGACACCTGATGACTCCCCAATACCTCAGATCTGATGCGTTTTCCCATTCAAACTCTGCTCTTCTCATTAGTACAAATTGTAGTCTCCTCCTGTTTAAGCTATTTCACACTGCACATGGGCGAGGAGCCGTTTAGCAAGTACCAAGTTCAGTCAGTCAACACACTCTGATTGTGAAGTCACCTTCCGGGAATACCTTTTGTGTTCATGAGGTTTGAGGTGCACCCCTTCTTACACTTATTTTTTTTTTATTTATTTATTTATTTATTTATTTATTTATTTATTTATTTTTCTTACACATATTTATGCTCAATGCTGGCCACTGAAATGCAGCCCAGAATTCCAAATGACAGTGTTAAGCAGAGGTTGTTGGAACTCACAGGTCAAACATCCGATTGGTCATTAGATAAGTGAGGATAAGCTGAGTCACTTGTATAAAGAGCTGCCTAGATTTGAGGGCATAAAGAACGAGAAGCTCATTTCTGTCTCGTCTAACACCGGTTTGGGTGCTTATGCTGACAATGGCCTTCAGAAGGCAGGTGACAAGGGTTGTCTGGAAAGGGTGAGCCAGGTCACTGGGAGAAGAAAGAACATGAAGGGACCTACCAGGGAGATTTTTATGGGCCAGGGCTGAGAGTTGTATATATTATTTCCACCTGAATTCCACTGGAGAGGCTATGGGCATGGTTATACCTAAATGCACAGAAGTCTCATTGTAACCTTACACTAACTCTATTCATCCCTCACTATAGAGTGAACCTCTGCTTGGACACCACGGACTGGTGGAGACAGAGGTAGATTTGGAGGCAGCAAACCAGGTGTGTATACCTAGACAAAGTAGGATGCTGTGCTGAACTCTAAACTCGGGCCTGGGTGCATACTAGGAGCATACATGGAGTTCAGTTAGTAACACATCAAACAACCTTGTTACGTCTTCCAGAAATGATAGGTTCAAGTTCTAATCCCAAATATCTCAGAATGGGATCTTACAGAAATATAGTCTTGGGCTGGAGAGATGGCTCAGCAAATAAGAGCGTCTCCTGGGCAAGCACAAGGGCCTGAGGAAGCCTGAGAGAGAGACCCCCCTCGAGTTTGATCTCCAGGACCCACACAAGCAGCTGTAAAGCATGGTCACACCCATAAGTAACTCCAGTCCCCTAGGGAAATAGAGACATCATAGAGACCCTAGAATCACCTCTTGAGAAAAAAAAAAAAAAGGTCTAGGACCAGTAAGAGACTCGGGCTTGAGTAAGAATGGGTGAAAAGCAAGATGGAACAGAACACCCAACATTCAGCTCTGGACACTGCAGAGCACACTCTGCCACAACTCCTGAGCACGTATATACACATGTGTATACTGCCACCACCACCACCACCACACACAAAACAAAAATAAAAAGAATTAGAATCTGCATATATAGGCCAGATAAGATTGTTAGGGGACTGGGGAAATTGCTCAGTAGTTCAAGGTTCTTGTTTGCAAACCCTAACTTCCTGGGTTCAATTCCCCAGTGCCCATGGAAAGCCAGACACATAAAGTAGTGCATGTGACTGGAGTTTGTCTGAAACAACGGGAAGTCCTGAAGCACCATTGCTCCCCCCTCTCTGTCTCTCTCAAATAAATAAATAATAAATAAACATTTTTTTAAAGATTGTTAGGGGCTGGATAGATGGCTCAGTAGTTAAAGGCTCTTGATTTCAAAGCCTGTTTGTTGGCCTCGGTTTGATTCCCCTGGACCCACATAAAGCCAGATGCACAAAATAGCAATGCATCTAGAGTTTGTTTGCAGAGGCTAGAGAGGCCCTGATGCTCCCATTCTCTCTCTCTCTCTATCTATCTATCTATCTATCTCTATCTCTATCTCTCTATCTCTCCTTGCAAATAATCAAATAAAAAATATTTTTTAAAAAGCTTGTTAGGATCAGCCCAGCCCCATCCTGCCCAGTTTCTAAAGGAGGCATCCATACAAAGAGGAAAATGGAGGCAGACGCACACAAGAACAAAGCCTCATAAAGATGAAGACAGAGATGCATAGACAAGCCAGAAGCTGCAATAAAGCATGGGGTGCTGGAAGGCTTAAAACAGACTGTCCCTCAAAAGCCACAGAAGAAACACCCCTCCTGACACCTTGATCGAGACAGGGAGCCTCAAGAGAACACCTCCTACTCTTGAAGCACCCAGGGTGTGGTGCCCAGGACAGCCATTGCATACGCCTGGGAAGCAAGAGGACTAGACACGTGTGGACAGCTCTGTGGCCACTCTGGGGTCTCCCTTGATGGACGGGTTCTAGGGACCAAGACCACCTGCAAAAGGGAAACCTGATCAACAGGCCCCATTTTCATTGCAATGCTCCTTCTTCTCAGTACTTGCTGGAATTGAGAAGTCATAAAGTTGATCCAATGCCACTATTAACATCATTATTAGCAACTCACTGTACAAATCTTAGTGGGAATTAGACTTTAATGTATCCTTACCCCGAGTGCAGGGTGCTGGCTACGCCCAGCTCATTCAGAGTGACACATCTGGTTAAGCCCATGTAGGATTTATTTTTACTCCTATGGGAAGTTGACACTTTATTCATTAAACGACTCCCTTTAACACATTTCTAAATCATTGCTTTCCACTCTGATCCGGTCTAGTTTTCATTTCTGAGTTTCAGCTAGAATGGCTTTCATAATGAATTCTTTTTTTTTTTTTTAACCTGACAAGGCAAGTTTAAACCTCCCCCTACTGAACATTTAAAACGGAAATTCAGCCCTTTTTTGTCAGGCTGTTTATCATATCTCGCAAATACTCAAATCCATTTCCTTTGGAAAAGGTTTGTCTTTCTATGACAGGCATATAAAAGGGTTTTATTACAGGACTCTATTCACTGGAGCTGTTCTGCCTGAAGATAAAAAGGAATTCATTTTCTGGATTTTCCCTGAATGTCAGTGCTATAGTTGCCTTCTATTATCAAAGTTCTCAACCCAAGAAGCATGGAGGGGAGGGAGAATTCAAGCTGATGTACAATAGCAAGCTCCAGTAAGGAGTAACATAAAAATCAAAAATCCCAAAATAAAATTTGAATGTAAAAGGAAAATAATATATAAAGACAAAAAATCTCCCTAGGTTTTTAATAGTAAGCAATCGCTGGATTTACTTGAACATTCCCTGCAGGGCTGTCCAGTGGCTTCTGAAAGCTCACACTACCATTATTCCTCGGGTAAAGTCTAACCTGTCAGTGATGGATGGATGGCATGGTGGGTTCGTGAGCATGTAAGTCATCTGGAATTAGGCGAAATACAGATCAGAATTTCTAATCGGCTCTCTGGTGATGGGGATGCAGCATTCAGGGGTAACACACTGGTTAGCCAAGCAGGAACCCAGAGGTCAAAGCCTTTCTTCAGGCCTGAATGGAAAAAGGAACTTTGCTCTAATCCCTAAACTGGATCTGTAAATGAGGTGAGAGGCTGAGGTCCTGTTACCATCAATTTGTACCCACTTCTGGGACTCGGTCACTGTGGGATTGAAATGTTCATTTCTGATTCAGACCCCAACCATCTCTAAAGAACTCCTGTTAGAGATGGCTATGTGTAGTGATTTAGATGAAATATCCCCCACAGCCTCATGTGTTTTGAATACTTGGTTCCCAGCGGGTGGCAATTTGGAAGGTGGAGCCTTGCTAAAGGAGGTGTGTTGCTGGAGGTGGGCTTTGAGGTGGTAAAATCTGGCTTTCCCTTGCCAAGAAGCTTCTTAAGAAGAATGGGTGAAGCTCACTCTCTTGCTGCTTCCTGACAGCTATTGTGATAAGATGTGATACCCAGCCTCTGCTCTACCAGCTTTCCTTTCCATGATGTAATGTCCCCTTGAAACTATAAGCCTGAAATAAGCCCTTTCCTCCCATCAGCTGCTTTTGGCTGAGTGTTTTGCCCAGCAACCCAAAGGTAATCATTGCACTGCATTTAGTGAAAGCTGTGTATGGGTGGAACTCCAGAGGCCCATGCATAGAGGAAGAGGCATAGGCTATAGCTGTCTTACATGCAGAAAAATCTGGAGGAGACAGGCACCAAGACCACCGTGAGGCTTGCACTTTGGAAAGCACTAGGAGACTGAACAGGGGCAGTAACGAGCTGATGCCCTCAAACCACAGACATTGACAAGGGAGCACAAAATGCAAACAGAAGGTTCAGAGGCCCCCAGCAATAACTTGGTAGAAATCTGAATAGAGCTGGAGATTATTCATTACCCAGCTGGAGGCAGGAGGGAGGGAACTTGAGTTCTCCCATTCATGTAAACTTGGAGGCTTAAGGAAATTTGAATTATACTTGGTAATAGCCACTGGGGGCTCTGGGCAATGAAATATGGATGAATTATTGCAAGTGTCACACTATGACCTGGAAAGCAATGCAAATACAGTTAGCCTTCAAATGATGAGTCGTGTTGATATCTTTTAGTCACAGACCTCTCGTTTCATAAACCAGTGAGGTGGCCAAGTCCCAGGCATGAAAATCAAGTAGTGTACAGGGAAACTGGGACAGTGGGGGTAAACAGTCAAATGGTAGCATAGAATCTGGGGAGCACTGTAAGTTCAAGTGAAGTCCAGTAAGGGATAAGTAATAGAAATCAGTCCTCCCTTTTCCTTGCCAAACCAAAGACACATCTACTAAACGTCTTTCCATGAATCCAATATCTGAATTTCTTTGTAGCCTTGAAACTTTGCTTTTAATAACTTTTATATCTATTGTTTGATTATCCTCTTCTTACCTGAAAAAAATTGAATATTGGCAACAAGAATTGAGTGTGTAGATTGTGACAGTTAATTTTGATTGTCAGCTTGATTGGGTTAACAAACAATTAAGAAATTAGAGAGACACACCTTTGAGTATGCCTCTGGGAGGGCTTTTCCAGAGGAGATTTAACTGAGTGGTGAATCGGGCATAGACCCACCCTGAATGTGGGCAACAGCATCCCATGGGCTAGGGTTCCAGACTTAATAAAAACAGAAAAAGAATAGAGCCAGTTGAGCACCAATATATATAATTCTATTTCCTGATTCACTTAGATGTGAACAAGCAAGCAGCTTTATGTTCCTGCTGCCATAGCTGTAAGCCACCCCACCACCATGTTTTCCCCTCCATGATAAACTTCATCTTCAAACTGTGAGCCAAAATAAACTTTTCCTCTCCTAAGTTGCTTCTAAGCAAATATTGCTCACAGCAACAAGAAAAATAATGAATACATAGATAAGCTTAATAATACTTCCTTCTGTTTCTTTTTTTTTTCTTTTTTTTTTTTTTTTTTTTTTTTTTTTTGTTTTTTTTGAGGTAGTGTCTCACTCTAGTCCAGGCTGACCTGGAATTCACTATGTAGTTTCACGGTGGCCTTGAAGTCATGGCGATCCTCCTACCTCTGCCTCCCAAGTGCTGGGATTAAAGGTGTCGCCACCACGCCCAGCCCCTTCTGTTTCTTGATGACAGCAGACAACCAAAGCAATGGCATGGGTGATCCATCCACATTTACCCACAGCCAACAACCAAAAGGCTTTTGTATCTTAACCCTAAAGGGCTGACATTGGGGCATGAGATGCTCAGAGCAGTGACAAGCAGGATGCTGCCCACGATGGTGTGCCCTTTTGTTGCTGTGGGAGCAGGTATTCAACCTGAGTGCTTTGCCAAGGTCATGCCTCAGAGTGAGAGAAATCACATGGTTTTGCGCAGCCTAAGCATTCTCGTAACATGTCACGTGAGCCTGCAGGAAAAGCTTCTATGGGAGCTTGCAGGTGTCCCCCAATGGCTTTTGTAGTCAGTGTGGTGGCTCACATCCAGCTCATGCCTCACCATGATCCCCACACACCATTCCATTCCATTAATTAAGCCTTATCATCCTTGTGTGTTTCAACTGACTCTTCTATAAGATAGGAACAAATAAAACAAAGCTTATTTTGTCGTTGAGTATTTCAAAGAAAATAAACCATTGCATTTATAACCTCACAGTGGCTGTCATTACCTGTGTAATATTGGGCCCATGAACATGTTGTCATTGATGATGTTGGAGAGGGACTAGTTGACTGGGTGAAGGGAGGAAGGGGTTCAGTAGAAGAGATACAGGAGAGGCATGCAAGAGAGTGAAGGACGAGGATTATGATCAAATACATAATACATTATGTAAATATATAAAAATTGTCAATAAAGCTGGAGACATGTCTCAGTGGGTAAAGTCAGATGAGCAAAGTGGTACATGCACCTGGAGATGATTTGTGGTAGCAAAAGCCCTGGCATGCCCATTCTCTCTCTCCTCTCTCTCTCTCTCTCTCTCTCTCTCTCTCTCTCTCTCTCTCTCTCTCTCAAATAATTTTTAAATTATCAATAAAAAGTTATTTTTAAATGTGAGGAAAGGGAGGGCAATGTAGGGGATTATGACCATGATATATTGTTTATATTTATGAATGTTGTCAATAAAAAAGTTTTAAGGGCTGGAGAGATGGCTCAGCAGTTAAGGCACTTGCCTCCAGTGCCTAAGGCCCTGGGTTCAATTCCCCAGTACCCACATAAGCCAGACCCCACAAGGTGGTGGCCCTGGTGTGCGCTCTCTCTCTCTCTCTCTCTCTCTCTCTCTCTCTCTCTCTCTCTCTCTCTCTCTCTCTGCTTGAAAAATGAATAAATAAAATATTTTTAAAAGATAATTAACATTAAAAAAGTTTTATAATTTTTTGAATGCACCAAGCACATTCACATTTATTTTTTAAGCAAATGACAAAGACCAGCTTACCATCCTTTTTAAACCTAAGCTTAACATCACATATTTAAACAATTGTCAGAACATACGAAGTTGTCAGCATTCATGCACAGCTAGAAACATCCTTAACATACACTAAACCAGAAATGTAGTGCCATTAGCACAGTGATATCTTTCCTTACTAAATACTGAAAACAACTGAAGTTACTTCCATGGAACATCATCCTGGCAATGTTAACTTCCCAGCAGGCTGACACTGCTTGGCTCACATTTCAGACACCGTGGAAGGCAGGTCCACGCTGTGGGAGAGTACAGTCCCATCCTAGCATGACTCGTCACAGGGTCACCTTGGATTACGTTTAATAAAAAGGCACAGTGCATACAGAGATCACAACAATTTTGAAGACAAAAAAAAAAAGGTCCTATTATGTGGTCCCAACAACAAATGCAAAAGTCTATGACAAACAGGGCTCTGATGAGCTGTTTATAAATACTTTAGATTAGATAGTTATACCAAAAGTCAATTTGAAATGCTCAAAAAAAATACCTTCCTGCTAATTCTCCAATGGTGCTTGGTATTGTTTAGCATTTCTGTTAGAAGCGTGCTTACTTGTTATCCGAGCGCAGCAGCTGCTCCTTGCCGTTTACTGTTAAGGCCTTTAACTGGCCGCCTTCTTCTACTTCCACTTTTTCTTGACCATACTCCACAATTCTCTTTGGAGTGATTTTTCTGCCATTAACTAGTTTGGTAGAAGTGGATATCGATTTGAAGTTGCCCACCCCCTGCCACCAAATGAACTTGAAGAGAATGAAGGGAGGCTTCGGTGACCTAGTGAGCCTACAGAAGAGAATCCTGGTGTATCAGAGGTGTCACCTACCTCAAAGGATGGAAACCCAGTGAAGGCGGGGAACAAGGAGCCTGTCCTTGGCTTCTGCTTCCTTGGGGACCTCTTCAGTTCTGAAAAAAACTCATCGAATGGGCTTCAAAGAAGTCAAATGAAAATGGATCCCTTCCACCAAAAACTTCCCTGAAGACATCACCTGGGTTCCAGAATGTGAAGCCAAACTCAAAAGGACTGTCAAAATGACTTCCTCCTCCTCCTCCCCCATTTAATCTTTCTTTGCCCGACTTGTCATAGAAGTCTCATTTTTAAGCATCTGACGACACCTCATATGCCTCAGCTGCTTGTTTGAACTGCCTCTCTGCTTCTTCTTTTATCTGGGGGCCTCTTTAGTGTGAGCTTCTGATAGACCTTTCTGATATTCTCAGGTGAAGCATGTCTCTCTGCATGCCTAGAACTTTGTAACAATCCACCATGTTTTAGCAGATTGTTGGAACAAGTCCAGGGACTCGAAGGGCAGATGGGCAGGCGGGCCAGGGCATGGCTGCACTGATGTCGGTGGTGGCGGTGGCCAAAAGTTTTATAATTTTTTTTTAAGAAAAGAGGTCTGGAGAAATGGCTGAGCATTTAAGGCACTTGCTGGCAAAACCTAAGGACCTAAGTTCAATTCCCCAGCACCCATGTAAAGCCAGATGCACAAAGTACCACATGCATCCGTAGTTCATTTGCAGTGGCTGGAGGCCCTGGCTGCCCATTCTCTCTGCCACCCACCCCCCTCTCTCTCCTTGCAAATAAAAAATAATAAAGTTTGAAAAAAAAGACATGGGGCTAGAGAGGTGACTCATGGGTTAAAGGCACTTGCTTGCAAATCTTGATGGTCAGGGTTTGATTCCCCAGTGCCCATGCAAAACCAGATAAACAAAGAGGTGTAGGTATCTAGAGTTCATTTTCAATAGCAGGAAGGCCTGGCATCCCCATATGTGTTCTCTCTTTCTCTCTCTCTCTTTCTCTCTCTCTCTCTCTCTCTCCTTACAAATGAATAATAAATGAAAACATTTTTATAAGATATAAATAGACCCTCCAATGCTCAGGAAACACTACAGAAGAGAGGGCAAAAAGAATGTAAGAGCCAGAGGATGAGGAAGAGTGCTTTGAAGTGTCTCCTAAGCATGAAGTGGCTATTGCGTTCATGACCTCACAGTGGGCTGTAGTTACCTGTACAAGACCTACACAATATTGGCCCCATCAAACTCCATTATGGATGATGGGGGGAGGGGGCAAAAGAAAGACATCAAAACAGAGGAAGGATTGGTTAGAAAGAAGAAGGGGTTCTGTGGAATGGAGATGAAATGACAAGAGGTAACAGGATGGGATTGTGATCAAATATATAATGTATATTGTGAAATTGTCAAGGAATCAGTTTCTAAGAGAAAATCAGTGAATCCTCAGATATGGGCACCATTGTCCTGCCCACACTATTTCAAAAGATGCTGCTTATGACTCCAATCCCAGGAGAGGAAACAGTGAAGTTCATTTCTCAAACTGTCCTTCAGTTCATGCATTTCCTCAGAGAGCTGTTCCCACAAGAGGATACACAGGTGTTTTGTTTTTTTTTTTGGGGGGGGGGCGGTGAATACTTCTTGAAATCTTTATTTAAACCTTATTAATACTGCAAACATTTTTGAGGATCTACATTTCCCCCCATCTTTCAGTTCCTCATGGCTTGTCTAAAGAATAAATGCATACACTTAGGTAAATGAAGAGATTGTAACAAAAGCTTCCATCTCTTGGAGATTTTTGATATAAATAAAAATTAATTTCCAAAAGCTTTTAACATACTACAGACAAGCCTTCTTTGAGCTTCCCTTTCAGTTTGGAGTTGCCTTTTTAGTGAAGGCTCAGGATTTGAGGGCCATAAAGAAAGATTCCCTAAGGCTAACCCTCCAGTGAACACAGGCCACCAATGCAGAACCTCAAGTCTGGTCAGATAAATTTGTTCCATCTCAAGTTTCCAGGAATTACAAAAACCAAAAATCAGATCTTACAAAAGACCAAACTGAGAGCTGGCCCTGGGCCCTACTTCTGATACCCGCTACCTTTCTCCTCCCCTAAAACACTTCAGAGGCCTCAGCACCCATGCACATGCCCCTTCTCCAGGACCATCTCTTTCTATATCTGCTTCCCTTCCTCACATCATCACAACTTCCCAAGTTCACGTCCAGCCTCATCAGCTTCCTGTTGTCTTCTATTAAGAACCAATCATCCAGGTGTGGCAATGCACGCCTTTAATCTCAACACTTGGGAGGCAGAGGTGGGAGGTTTGCCGTGAGTTCAAGGCCACCCTGGAACTAAAGAGTGAGTTCCAGATCAGCCTGTGCTAGAGTGAGAGACCCTACCTCAAAAAACCAACCAAAAAAAAGTATCTGACACAGCGCCCAAAATATCATCCTTGGAGGTTTTGCTGCCTTGGGCTCCATCTTGGCTAATTCCAAATGAACTTGGAATTTCAGTACTGAGCCACAAGAGCACCTTGATTAAAACACATGATGTCATCACTGGAGTCAGAGAATGTGTGGAGAATGCCCAAACAAGACAAGGGATTATTTTAGTTTTTCAAAGAAGAGGCAGATATGGTCCTTCAATAAACGCCTGGATTACAAAGCCAAGAAGTTAGAAAGGAGCAGGAATAAAGCTCACCCATTTCACAGTTGTGCTGAGCACAGTATGGGCCTTAAGGAGACTGATTGGGAGGCTAATCATCCTTCCAGTATGTTGTCTGGCTGATGTGCTGCCTCCCGCTGCCTTGCCAACAGCTTCCTCTTCTCCTCTACCCTGTGAACTTCTGTGAAAACAATCAAGATTTTAAAAAGGATGGTGCTGTGGGAATCCGGCACTGCAGCAAGATGGTGAAGGACACAGTTTGATGAGGAGACGGGGACCTTTCCACACGCAACTCAAATCACTACAGTATTGTGACAGCTTGTTTCATTATACATAAGACTGGGTTGGTTGGTTTTATTCTATTTGTAACCTTCAGAGCGTAGGTACAGACCCTTCATTTGTGCACATATGTATGGATACCCACCATATGTCAGGCCCTGTAAGGCTCAGGAGAGCCAAAAAGAAAATGAAATTTCTAACTTTGAGGACCTCATGAGCTGGTAATCTGACTCTCAATAAAAAGAGAGGCCTGATTTTGGTGCATTTGACAAATTCCATAATTCTCATTCTGGCCCAAATCAAGCTACCCACAGTGAAGCAAACAGTGGCAACATTCCTGAACAAGTAATGTCAGACTCAACCAGCTGAAAGACTCAGGCCAGTGCACAAGTACTGGACCTCACACCCTAGTCAAGTCAACTGGAAGAACCCAGAGACAAGCACAGGGTGCTATGGACTCAGCACTGGAGGAGACGAATTCCACCAGCAGAGGGCCAAAGAGAAACAATGCAGTTCAATGAGGAAGGAGGGAGAGGGTGAGCTAGTGAGGGCAGGTGGGAAGGTCAGTCATGAAGGGGGAGAGGGTAAGCGAATGAGGGCAGGCACTGCTTTCTTTCTTTCTCTTTCTTGTAATGGCTCTCAGTGGACTTTTCAGTCTACCACACTGATACATGCATCACAACTAAGAACCTGAGATTCTGAAGGTCAGGAAATTCAGGTGCGTGTCCTGTCCTTTACTTCTGGGGGCTGCACAAGGGATGGTTTTTTTCAGATGTTACAAAAGGAAATTGCCATTTCTAAGTACAGCCTGAAAACTCATTTCATTATTTTGACTTCGACTTTAATTAACTGTACATATGGCTGCTCACTCATTAGGTCAGATGATCCAGCTGGGATGAGTCTTCCTGGCATCTGGGCTCAGATAGCTTGGGCCTTTGGGATTTGGGACCATGACAAGTGGTTGTGAAGGAGAATTTCAGGAAAGGTTAGAAACTCAGGTGCCAAAAGCAACAGCATAGGCTCCTCCAACATGTGACCAAAAGAAAATGGACAGAGAAACATCCCAAGGTAGCCAACCATACTCACTCTACAATAGAGGTTGAACAAGGGCCATTCAAGATTGCTGGAGGTCTGAAAGGAGCTAAACTATTGGCCGGTTTTAAGACTTGACAATTTTCAAGCTAAGAACTCAATGAAATAACACTAAACGCAATAGGAGAGACCCAGAAAATACCATTCTACAAAGATGCAAGTCACCCTGACAACCAGTATTGTTTCTACTACTGTGAGATCTCATTTTTAATGCAAAATTCAAAAGACACTTCATGAAGAAAATTACAATGATAGACCACACAGCATGTTGCTTACCATAAAAGTGTTCCTTTCTGGCAAATGTATGCTTCCATGTGCTTCTTTAAAGCTGAAAACTGGAGCTATGTCCACCAGTACCAAAAACACAACCAGACTGTTTGATAATTTTAGTTGGAAAAAAATCTACCAACTCACAATTAATTGTGGGTAGAGAAACAACTGATTCGCTAAATTTTCAACTAACTGCCTACAATCTCTGGAATGAAGGCACCGCTCAAAACCCAGACAGGTCCTGCCTGAGCCAGAAAGAGTACAAATATGGAGAAGGGCTTCTCCCCACTCACACCAGCCTTCCAAAACCAGAAGCTGATGGACCGGGTGGCCTGCCGGGCCCCTTGAAGGGAAGATTCCAAATCCATAGACCAGGACACCAGAGTTGCAGAAAGCTAAATGCTCCCACCCCTTCCTCCCCAAAGACCACCTAGACCATCTGGTCAGCCAGCCAACACAGACAAACCAAGTGAAGAGGGCATCTAGGAGGGCACCTTCTTCATAGAAAAGATAGAAATTCAGCCCAGCGTGGTGGTGCACTCCTTTAATCCCAGCACTCGGGAGGCAGAGGTAGGAGGATTGCTGTGAATTCGAGGCCACCCTAGGACTACATAGTGAATTCGAGGTCAGCCTGGACTAGAGCAAGACCCTACCTCAAAAAAA
>PVHP010019059.1:0-32344 GCA_004024765.1 Zapus hudsonius
ATTATTACATTGGTCAAGTTGACAAATAAACTTAACCATCACACTTGGCAATGGCCTGTAATGTTTGGGGGGCTTCAGGAGCCTCCCTGGCCAACAAGTCCCCAGAAAGTATCCCATCCCTGGCACTGAAATATTTCTCTTAACAACCTATGACTACTGGGTGTGACATTATCTAAAGAAGTAGGTTTCCACATGACTTATTCTAAACCTCTTAAATTTTGATGAACCCTCCTCCCACCCCTCAATCCCTTCCCCTGACCCACCATAGGCCATTTCACCCCTAGTAATCTGTTCATTTACTTACGTATATACAATACCCTCTCCTTAAGTCTCCCCTCTCTTCCTTCCCTATGGCCCCTAACTTTCTGACCTCTCTATACTGATTTTTCACTCCAAATCACATAAAGTCTAAACATTTGTAGCTAAGATCCACATGTGTTTGGCTTTCTGGGCCTGAATTACTCATATAGAATGATCCTTTCCAGATTCATCAATTTCCCTGCAAAATTCATAATTTCATTTTTCTTTACCACTGACTAGTACTCCATTGTATAAATGAACCACATTTTCGTTATCCATTCATCAGTTGAGGGACATCTAGGCTGGGTCCACTTCCTAGCTATTGTAGAGCTGAAATAAACATGGAAGAACAAGTATCTCGAGGGTAGTGACTAGAGTCGTTAGGATATATGCCAAGGAGTGGTTTAGCTGGTTCATATAGTAAATCTATTTTCAGCTGTCTCACGCACCTCCACACTGCTTTCCACAATGGTTGTACCAGTTTACATTCCCACCAGCAGTGTAGAAGCGTTCCTATTTTTCCACATCCTCGCCAACATTTATTGTCATTTGTTTTCTTGGTGGTAGCCATTCTGACAGGAGTGAGATGGAATCTCAGAATAGTTTTAATTTGCATTTCCCTGATTGCTTAGGTAGAACATGTTCTTAAGTGTTTATAGGCCATTTGTGTTTCTTCTTTTGAGAACTCTCTATTAGTTCTGTAGCCCATTTTTTTTGATTGAATGATTTGATTTCTTATTATTTAGCTTTTGAGTTCTTTGTAAATCTTGGATATTAATCCTCTGTCAGGCTGCCTCTTTGCTTTGTTCACATGAGGTTCCAATTGTTGATTAGTGGTTTTACTTCCTGAGCAACTGGGGTTGTGTTCAAAAAGTCCTTGCCTATGCCAATATGTTGAAGTGTTTCCCCTACTTTTTCCTCTAGCAGTTTCAGAGTTTCAGATATGATATTAAGGTTTTTGATCCATTTTGACTTGATTCTTGTGCATGGAGAGAGATAAGGATCTATTTTCATCCTTCTGCATATAGGTATCCAGTTTTCCCAGGCTGTCTTTTCTTCAATGAATATTTTTGGCATTTTTGTCAAAAATCAGATGGCTGTAACTGTCTGAGTTTGCATCAGGGTCCTCTATTCTGTTCCATTGATCTATGTGTGTGTTTTTGTGTCAGTACCATGCTGTTTTTGTTAATATGGGTCTGTAATATATCTTAAAATCAGGTATGGTGATAACACCAACCTTATTTTTGTTGCCTAGAATTGTTTTAACTATTCAAGGGTTTTTTGTGATTCCAAATGAATTTTAGGATTTTTTTTTCAATTTCAGTAAAGAATGGTATTGGAATTTTGATGGGGATTACATTAAATGTGTCTATTCCTTTTGGTGAGATTGACATTTTCATGATATTGATATTCTTCCAATCCAAGAACATGGGATGTCTTTCCATTTCCTAGTTTCTTCTGCAATTTCTCTTGAGTGTTTTAATGTTTTCATTGTAGAGATCCTTCACTTCCTTGGTTAGGTTTATTCCAAGGTACCTTACTTTCTTTGGAGGCAATTTCGCCTATTTGTTGTTAGTATATAGGAAGACTATTGATTTTTGTGTGTTTTGTATCCTGCTACATTGCTATGTGTTAGCAGTTCTAACAATTTGCTGAAGGGGTCTTTAAGGTCCTTTAAGTATAGAATCATATCATCTGTAAATAATAATTTGATATCTTCCTTTTATTTGTCTCTCTTGCCTTATTGCAATAGCTAGGATTTCTAGTACTATATTAAATAAAAGTGGGGCTAGTGGATACCCTTGTCTTGTTCTTAATTTCAGTAGAAATGTTTCAAGTGTTTCCCCATTTAGTATGATGTTGGCTATAGGTAGTCTTAAATGGCCTTTATTGTGTTGAGATACATTTCTTCTATTCCCATTTCCTTTAGGACTTTTACAGTGAAGGGATGTTGGATTTTGTCAAACACCTTTTCTACATCTATTGAGACAATAATGTGGTTTTTTTTTCTCCTTAAGTCCATTTATATAGTGTATTACATTTATCAATTTGCATGTGTTGAACCATCCCTGCATCTCTGGGATAAAAACTTACCTGGTTGGGTGAATGATATTTTTAATGAAGGCTTGTGTTCTGTTTGCCAGTATTTTTTTTTTGAGAATTTTTGCACCTATGTTCATGAGTGAGATTGGTCTGTAACTTTCTTTTTTTGTCCTGTCTATGATATCAGGATTATACTGGCTTCATAAAAGAAATTTGGTGGTATTTCTTTTCTGTTTTGTGGAAAAGTTTGAGAAGCATTTGTGTTAGTTCTTCAGTGAATGTCTGATAGAATTGAGCTGTAAATCCATCTGGGCCTGGACTCTTTTATTCAGAAGCCTTTTTAAAAATAACTATCTTTATTATCCATAATTAGATACATTGTATTAGATACATTGTATGAGCAAATCTTATGATGGTACCCCCATTTCCCTCCTTCCTGTCCCCAATCCTCTGGGGATCCTCCTTGGTGGGCATACTGGATCAGTCCATGGGGTAGGGAGTTATGAATTGCTCTAGAGGTAGCTAGTTCCCCTGCCCTTGTGTGTTGTTGCTGAGGGGGGAAATGCCTATGGATATTCTCCCCCACCATGGCTCTTACATTCTTTCTGCCCCCTCTTCTATTCAGTTCCCTGAGTCATGGTTGGTGAGTTTTAAGTCTGCTTTATTGAGATTTTAAGTGTCTCTAGACTTCTGCTTTGGGTTGTGTTGGGAATCATTGGTGTCTGTCTCCATTGACCTTTCCTGGGTTATCGGATTGACTGTGGTTATTGGTCTCTTATTTTTCTTGACCCTTTTTCATAGGTTTCGTTTGGGGCCTACACATAGGCCAGGGGTAGTTCATCTCTTGCCAGGATGTCAGCCATCATCCCATGGCTAGTTGGTGGAATTGGGTTGTCCATAACTTTCTCAATAACTTCAGAAAAATACTCATAGAATCTCCATTGGAGAGTGAGATCACTATAGGTTAAATGAGACAAATTTTGCTAATTTGGCAAGATTCTAATGGGTATAGACTCTCTGTAGCTCTCTGGTAATGGGAATTTCCCTTGGAGCCCGGGTTCCTGATCCCCAAAAGATTTTTGCCATGGATCCCAGTTCCAGTCAAGAGTTCCTTGTCACTGAGCAGATCTCTTAGCCAATCTGAAAGCTGTTGATTATCCACCTAAGTTTGGCACCACTATTGCACAGGTGAGCACTTCTTGACTTGCTGGTCTCTTCCATGGAGCAGTGTGTTCAGAATTCTCATGACATCAGTTTACATTGTGTATCAGTGGTCTCTGCTTTCTCCAAATATTGTAAATTTTCCCCTGGCAGCTCATGTAGCATCTTCCAACACTACACATGCGACCATCTGGGAGCTGGTTACCATTGTGGATCTAGTAGAGTCTCTCAGTGTTGTGGGATGACAATCTGTGGTTTCTTCAGCAATAGGGTCCTACCTTTGGCCTGGGGCAGGTATTCAAGAGCTTTGACAAAAGCCTATCTTGTTTTGGGGACCTCATGGGTCTCTTTGATCAACAGCTCAGTGTGGGAAGGAACCAATGACTGGTACAGAGAGTTGCAGGCCTGATAGATTTTTCATGGGGTTAGGCTTCCTCCCATTCCATTCATGGCCCCTCTTACCAGGCAATGCCCACAGCTTCCTCGGGAGCTTAATGTATAAAAGTAAGGAATTTATGGTATTGCTTCATTATTGGTTTAGCTTATATTTTAGGTCCCCTCACTCTTCTATTCCTCTCCCCCCAATTCTTTCCACTCCCTTTTACAGTCTCTTAATTCACCTGTCAGGTTTGCTTTGAGTTTAAGCTTAACCTGGTTAGGAACCACATTTGAGGGGGGGAGTATGCAACATTTGTCTCTGTTCTTGTGTGAGTTCACTAAATATGATCTTCTCCAAGTCCATCTACTTTTCTTTAAATTTCATTGTCATTTTTCCTTTCAACTGAGTAGAATTCCATTATGTAAACGTACCACAATTTTGCTATCCATTCCTCCAGTGATGAGCATTTGGGTTGATTCCAATTCTTAGCTATTATGAACTGAGCTGCTATAAACATGGTTGAGCAAATGTCTCTGTGCTGAGGCATGAAATCTTGAGGGTAGATGCCCAGTAGAGGGATCATTGGGTCCGTTGGTAGCTCTATATCCATCCTATTCAGGAGTCTCAGGAGACATTTGGTAACTGCTTGGATCTCTGTGCTTGCTATAGCTCTGTTTTAAATGGTTTATCTCATCTTGATTTAATTTTGTTAGGTTATATACATCAAGGAAATCATCCATTTTTTTCAGATTTTCAAACTTTGCAGAGTATATACTTTTAAAGTATGTCCTTAGGACTTTCTTGAATTTCATTGGTGTCTATTGTAATGGTACCTTTTTCATCTCTAATCTTATTTATCCTTTGTATTGTTTTTTTAAACTATCAATTTCTACCCTAATCTTTATTATTTCTTCTCATCTACTTATTTTTGGTTTGCCTTCTTCTTTTTACAAGGCCTTAAGGTGAAACATTAATCTGTTTACTTGTGACATTTCCAGTTTCTTAATATAGACAGTTAAAGCTATAAATTTCCCTCTAAGGACTGCCTTCATTGTGTCCCAAAGGTTTTCATACGTTGCATTTTCATTTTCATTTAAGTCTATGATTTTTTTATTTCCTTCTTGATTTTTCTTTAGTGACCCATTCATCATTCAGTAATATACTGTTTAGTTTCCATGAGATTGTGTATGTTGTATAATTTTTCTTGCTGTGAATTTGTAGTCTATTTCCAATGTGATCAGATAGAGTACAAGGAATTATTTCAGTTTTCCTGAAATTGGTAAGATTTGCTTTATGCCCTAACATATGGTCTATTTTAATGTTCCATGTGCTGCTGAAAAGAATGTGTATTCGCTAGTATTTTGAGGAAATGTTTTGTAGATGTCTGTTAAGTCCATATGTTCCATAGTGTCATTTAATCCAATTGCTTTTGTTTATTTTTTGCTGGAATGACCTGTCAATAAATGAGAGTGAGGTGTTGAAGTCTCCCATTACAATTGTGCTTGGTGTTATCTGTGACCTCAATTCCAGTAGTGTTTAGTTAATGAAATTGAGAGCACCTATGTTTGGTGCGTATATATTTATAATTGTAATGACTTCATGTTCAACAGTTCTTTAATATGTACTAATCTTCCTTGTCTTTCTTAACTACTGTTTTTTTGAAGTCTATCCTGCCTGATATTAGGATAGCAACACCTGCTATTTTCCTAGGCCTATTTACTTGAAACACTGCTTTCATCCTTTCACCCTAAGGAGCTGTCTTTTACAGAGAAGTGCACTTCTTAGAGGTAACAAACAGAAGGATCCTGCCTTTTAATCCAGTCTGTAAGTCTGTATCTTTTTGTTGGGACATTGAGGCCATTGATGTTCAGAGTTATTATTGAAAGTTGTGTATTTATTCTGGCCATTTCCTGCTTTTGTAGTTTTTCTTTACTCTCTTGTATTTTTTCCTCTTTTCTCATGTATGTGTTTTTCTTTCTCTTCTATCTGAAGGATCCCTTTAAATATTTTTTGTAGACCTAGCTTTGTAGACATATATTCCTTTAGCTTACATTTGTTCTAAAAAGTCCTTATTTCTCCTTCAACTGCAATGGATAGCTTTGCAGGATATAATAATCATGGCTGATGGTTGTTTTCTTTCAGAATTTCAAATACATCACCCCAAGCCCTTTGGGCTTTTAAGGTTTGTGTTGAGTAATCTGATATTCTAATGGGCTTGCCTTTATAAGTTACTTGATGCTTCTCACTGACTTCAAAATATTTTCTTTGATCTGTGTGTTCAGTACTTTATTATAACATGTCATGTAAAGATTCTTTCCTAGTTTTGTCTGTTTTGTGGTCAAACTGCTTCCTGTATCTGAATTGGCACCACTTTCCCTATTTGGGGAAAGTTCTTTTCTATGATTTTGTTGAAAATATCTACTATGCCCTGAGAGTAAAATTCTTCTTCTCCCACTATACTCTGAATTCTTTTGTTCAATCTCTTCAGGGTCCCATATGTCTTGAAATTCCCATTCCTACCTTCCTATTAGTCTGTCTTTCTCTTGGTTGGACTATTCTGGTTCTGCCACTTTGCCTTCCAGTTTAGACATTCTGTCCTCTCCTTGATCCGTTCTGTTGGTGAGACTTCTACAGAGTTTTGTATTTGACTTACTGTGGTTTTTATTTCTAGAATTTCTGATTGGTATTTATTATTTCTACTTCCTAATGTATATATTGTATTGACCTTGTTTCCTTAAATTGGTTTCCTGTGTTCTTCTTCTGGAGTTTGAGTTCCACTTTGATTTCTTTGAGCATAGATATAAACATTCTTTTGAATTCTTTGTCAGACATTTCATCTAAGTCAGCCTCACTGAAGGTCATTTCTAATGCATTTATCATTTTTTATGGAATTATCTTGATTTCTGTAGTTTTTTGTATTATAATGTAGAGATTTTTATATCTTGAGTTATTCAATGCTTAAGTGTCCTAATTGTCTGCTGTATTCTTAGATATGTGGATCAGAAGTTATAAGTCCTCAGGGTTCCTAATGTGCCAGATGTGGCTCTTATATTACTCCCACAGTAACCACAGAAGTGACCCAGTGAGTTGTATTTGCCTGCTATGCAAATATTCTCGTAGGCTGAGTAGGACAATATACACAAATGAAACCTGTCCATGGTATTTATGCATGGCTGGGGATTAAACAGGTAATCTTAACAATGCCAAAGTACCTAAGGATGTGTTTTAACTCACACCCTCAATCCTGTAGACTGGGAGGCTGAGATTTCGGGTTTATGCTAGGTTCCAGGTCAACCTGGAACCAAGTGAGATGCTGCCCCCAAGAGAGACACCACAAGGTACCATGAATCAAGATATATGAAATGCAACAAATTCCCTTTTAAAATGCCGCTTATTAAAAATGGCAACACCAAACAGTTACACCAGTCAACTCTAGATGATCCTGTTGCCTCGGTCTTACCCAAACCGAGTATGAGGCTGGGTCCCTGAATCTGCTGTTTAGATCAGCTGTGTTGGGTGCTCTGGTCTCGTGGATTCTCCAGGTGCTTATTGTTAGGGAAAGGGCAGCTGCTGCAAAGCTTCTACCGCTCTCTTCTTTTTGGCGCTCCCTGGCTGGTCCCAGCTGTCTCCTCTTCCCGTTCTTTGACTTTGAAAAGCTGGGGTGAGTGGAGAATTTTCTTCCTGTGGCTCAGGCAGGTTTCCAGTGCATGGTTGCCGGCTGGATTTTATGTTTTTAAGTGATATAGTTCATCAAGATCATTTTGATCACTTTGTACTAATTTGGTATGCTAACATTTCTTATTTAATTCTGATATTTTATATTATCCCTTTTATATCAGTCCTTTTTCTGTCTCACTCTAAATTTTTTTCACTTCTTTTGGAAAATCCCTTGGGGTTCCTGTTTAGGCAGGTCTTTCCTGTTTGACTTCCCATTTGTATTAACTTTCCCTGGGGTGACACAAAGAGAAGTCTACTCACCCCATCTAGGGCGCAGTCAACAAACCAAATCACTCTAAAGTCCACCTTGGTGAACCAGTGAGTTTATTGGGGTTACTAACAGGAGCACAGATGACTAAAAGGCAGCTACATCACAGAAAGCCCACCCAGCATGCATGAATCCTCACGAAAGCTACATCCCTGGAGTTTACTCCCCGACTCACAGGCAGCGCCACTGGTGAGAGAGTCACCTCTCCCAGTAATTGGTAACTGTCTTATAACCCTGTGGTGCGGCTTGGGAATCGGAAAAGATTCTGGATCTTTCTGAGACTTGTGAGGTGTTTACTTCCTGAGGCTGAATAAGCCTCCTTCTAGAATGAAATGTTTCAATTTGAAGGAAATTCCTATACAACACCATTTTTGTCCCGAAGTTTGATTTTCTGTCATTGTGTCCCAGTCATCAAAATGGAAACTCGAAGTTTCTAGAAATAAGCAGGTGTTTCCTGGGCTAAACCTGCTCAGGTTCATTTCAAAAAATAAAAGACTTAGACAAGGAAGGCAGCTTCCCACTGAGCAGCAGTTGACAGAAGTCATTTGTTCGCCTCCCAAGGTCCCTCCTTTCACTTCGTTTTTTTGCAGGATGCTTCACTTCCTTGCCTTAGGCCATGGTGAGGAGGCTAGAGTAGCTCATCTACCATGTCTGTAGAAACAGAAGTTAAAGTATCACTTGCATTTAGTCTCTAAAACTCCTTGTCAGCTCTCAGTTTGCCTTCCCCCTATACTTACCCTGGCATGACATGCAGGAGCCCAGACGACACCTACATACGTTCCCTGCCATCATTCTGCACCCCCTTTCCTTCCTCTAGACCTCTAACTTTCCCTGATCAATTATCTTAAGCTAACTCATTTCTTCTTTACCCTGAACACATGCTTAGAGGGAAATTCTTACCTATCTTAATGACTTAGCACCCATTCCCACAGCTCCTTCCTCCGTGGTAAGGAAGAATGAGAAGAGTAGGAATGACAACAGGCTGGCAGTTCTGATGTTCAAATACTCAACTCACTGGCTGTCTACTCTGATGTTAGACATATGGCCATGGCTGCTCTATACTCTCCACAACAAGCCTCCTCTAGGCAGCTTGGGGGAAATGTGCACACTGCAAAAGGATGAGGGAGACAGGAAAAGTGTGTCCTGGCCAGCTGACAATTAGTGGGATGATGGTTTCCTTGCGTCCTGCAAGTTCTGTAACAGTCCATTTTACTTGTCTATAAAATGGGAATAATATTTTCTAGGAAAGACAAAATTCAATAGTCCTGTATATACTGCTGCTCTCCTACCTCCTTCTCCCTAAAGCCTGCTCTTTTAAAATACTCAATTCTCTAAACACAGAGAGATACAGAAAGCATCTTTAAATATATGTGTCAAGCGGCCATAAACATGGAAATGTAAATCTAGGTGGATTTACCTCCCCCATGTCTACTACAGTAGTTGGTTCCTTTGTGACCTCTCCGTCCATTGTTGAAAACCCTTTCAGTGCACCCAGGATAAAGATCAATCTCCTGTAACAAGGCTTTGCATGTTCTGGCCCCAGCCTGTCTCCAACCTGTGTGTCCATTTCTCATATTTTACCATGTTACCTTAACCCCAGGACTTTTGCACATGTTGATGCTGTTTCCCAAAGTGCTTTCCCCTTCTGTTACTTGGTTAACTCCTCCTTGGCTTTCCCTTAACCACTCAGTCATCACAGCCTAGAAAAGGCTATTTCTACTTCCCAGTCTGGTCACATCCCCTGAGGTTAGGTTGGCTGTCACTACCCCAGACATCTCCTTCACAGTGTTTGTGAAGTAGGAAGTCTGTCTCTCATACACAGGCCTCCTAAGAGCTAGATCCATGAAGTTCTGTGCTTTCCCATAGTTCCCCAGCACCCAACACTGTACACTATAAGCACTCAGTAAGTACCCAATATCAAGTAACAAAAGAAACAGAAGCCTTCAAAATACAAAACGTTTTCTTTCTGGATGTTAACTAGTTGTGCTTCCTAAGTGCAAGGTTACAAAGACTTGTGATGAACCAGGGTGTGGGGCTCTCATTGATGACAGGATGTATGAACACAGATGCAAATTCTGTCAAATCATGCTTTTTCTTTTTAAAATAAAGCACCTCAAAGCAAATGCATTGCCCTTTGGGGGCTACATTTATTTATTACAGATTTTGCCATATCTGTATGTAAAACCCTATTGGTGCCTTCAAAAATGTTTTTAATATTAAACTATGAGACAGTTCAGAACTTGTTTTCTTCTCATGCAAGCTTCCTGTCACCAAATGTGGATGACAGATAAGAATGGACGTAAAATAAAATAAGGTCAAACTGGGAATAATGAAGAATTTCAAAAGTGTAGGGCTTGCAAAAACATGACAGAATAAAGATTACAAGACAGGTGTGCTGGGGCCCATTAGGAAAGGCACCCAGGAGAAGCAGGCAGTGGGGATGATGGGATAACCAGAGCTTAGCTAAGCCCCTCCGGGTCGGTGCAGATAAATGAGCTGGGGAGGGTGATGAAATCGAAAGCATGAGAGAGGAGAGATAACAAGTACTTAAGAGGGGAATAAAGCAGTCTTAGTGGAAATCAAGCATTGACAGGCTGAGGCAGCTCGTTTCAGTAGCTCTGTAGTGCGAAGATCGTGTGTGCACTGTTTCATCACTTCTGGGTGCTGCACTCAGTAGACCTAGTGAGCTCATCTCGGCACCACCTGTGAACCTTTCGTGTCATCACAGCCCAGTTATTCAGACACCCAATTGGCACTCAGCCCTCATTAGGATCCTTAGCAGATGCTCTGCTCCGTGTCTTTCAAGAAGGCAAAGAAAAACCTCTGGCACAGATCAAATCCATTACCTTTTTCTTTCCAGTGTCTGACCTAGGAACATTGTGGTTAAATGAGTTATGAGATTTACTTTCAGGAATGAGGGAGAGAGCTGTGTTGATCAGGCGAGAGCCATGGGGAGCAGAGATGCACACTTGGCGTTCCACTCCATAGTCGATTATTCAGGGCTCATTATCCACACCAGGAGGGCTCCATTTCTCTGCTCTGTTTCTTCTTCTTCTGGACGCCCAACCTTGAACCATTTCAAAAAGCAGGCTCCCGAGAGGGCTAGTTAAAGGCTTGCTAAGGAATCAAAGGGCTAGCATTAGGACTGCATCCTGGTATAGAAAGACAGAGAAGAAATTGAATCAATTAGAATTGAGGAGAGCCTTTGCATTTTAATTATTCAGAGGTGGGTTTTTGTTTGCCTATGGAAAAGTTTACAAACCACTGCTGTGATCTGAAAAACACATTTTCCTTGCCTCTTCAATGAAGAAAGACATGGGCATGCCTTCGTCTTTCGTACTAAGCCATCATCTCTTTAAATTATCTCCCCTCTTATTTTTTACAAGGCACATTCATGTGAATCGGCCATCTGCATGCCAGGCTGTGTCCCTGTCTTCCCCACCCCAGAGCCTTTCTGATTGTCACTCCACTCACCTGTTTTAATCAGAAAATGGATGTGAAATGTCCCCTGGTCTTGAGTCTTGATCCACACAGGATTTAGTTGGTACAGCAGAGCAATTCAGAAGACCTTGAGAGCTGATCCTTTTCATTTAACTTTTAATTCTGACATGACAGTGTATAATGAGGTTTTAAAGTTTCTACACATTGCACAATGGTAAATCTAGCTCATTAGCAAATGCATTACCTCACAGAGTAGCCAGTTTTGTGGGGAGAACACTTACCATCCACTCTTTTGCAATGTTCAAGAAAATATCGTCATTGACTAGTCACCTGCTGTACAACATTCTTGAATTTTTTCCTCCTATTTAACCGTACTTTTGTACATCTCCCGAACTCTGCCTCCCCTAAGCACTCCAACCCCATGCTACACTCTGCTTCTAGGACATTGACATTTTTAGGCTCCTTGGGAACCCCTATTGTTTGTGATGCTGAGGGTAAACCTGAGTACTCTATTAAATGTGTCTCAGGCCATTCCCATTTCTTCTTTGGGCGTCCTAAGTACCTTGATCTTCCTGGCAGTCACCTTGTCCCCTCCTGCCCCATGGCTACATCTGACTTCCTGTTGTGTTGACACAGAAGTAGAGATGCCACCTCTCAGGGTACAAAGATCATTCCGACATCTAACATTTGGGTGCTCAACTTGTCAAGATGCTTGCTTTCCAGTAAGCTATTCTCCGTATTGAGATCCTTCACCTCCACTGGGTCCTGTATCACACAGCACAGTCCCCAAGGCAGGGCTTTGTCTCATTAATTGGTCAGGCTTAGAGGCACAAGGTCCTGTGAACAGATAGATAGTCCTTTAAATGCTTGATGTGACATTCCAACTGCCTGTTGGATGTCTGGTATACTTATTGCCCATTTCAAACCAGCCACCATCTCTTATTATATTGTCTCAGTGTAACTGTCTGCCAAAAGGATGAATATACCACTAGTCTTTAGGGTATTGTCAGCAATATCAGCTTCTTGCAAAAGAAAAAGATTCCACAACCTGTTCACATTCCTTTGCTTCTGTTTAAGGCCTTGGAAGAATGACACCCCTGAGAGGGAAGTTGAGGTCATTGTCAAATATGGTCTCCTAGCTCTAGAAAGGGAGAGACATAGAAACCAGGAGGTGCCCCTGAATCAGAAGAAATTAAAGGCAAGATGCTGAGTCAATGCCCACAATTAACCATGTGGGCGTGTGCCCAGCTGATCAGGGGTCAGCCTGAAGAAGCCCTTACTCTGTGTTTCAGTCTGTTATATTTCTGAAAATGCACACATACCTTTAGGAAACACAAGTTTAATCCAAAATGATGCATTCTATCTTTTTATTCCATAATACGGACCTTCATGTTAACCTGAACAAGCCCAGGAGCTGGATGGCTCCCATCTGCCTCTGACTCCATTCGTGCTTCATCCAAAATCACATGTGTGATCATATCACTTTTCCTCAAAAGCGTTAAACAACCTGCCTTTACTAACAGATTGAGATCCCAACATGTTCCCACTTTGGGGAGGAGAAAGAGAGGAAGGAAGATGTACAGGGAGAGAGAGAAGAAAGAGAAAAGGCCATGTAATTTCCATCTTTCTATGCCCCTCTGTCCCTGTCCATACTTCAACCATTGCTGTTGGGAGACACACGGTGCCATTTCACATGTCCGTGTCTTTCATCTTTCCATCCTTCCCAAGTGGACTGTCTTTCAATGGCCATGTTTAACTGCACCATGAAGTCCAGTCCTGCCTTACCTGTACCCTATTCAGATGCAGTGCTCCCTTGTTGGCACTCCAGGAACACGGTTTTGGCTCTGTGATTGTTACACATTATGTCACAGTAACTAAACAACAGTAAGTGCCTGTGCAGCCACTGACCCCTTAGGAAAGGGTGCCAGTATCCCTTCCCTCCCACCACCACCCCCAGGAAACTCTTCTTGGTCCTCTGTCATTCTTCTCTTTATATGTACGGCCACCCTTCAATACTGTTTGGAGCTTCACATTTTTTAACATTATAGGCATTGTGTTTTCTTGCCTTTTTTTTTTTTAGCCCAGCAGTGTGAAATTCATCACAGTGAATGTGCAGTGCTGTGGTTTATTCATCTTTACTATAGTGTTTTCCTATTATGTAAAATTTATTCATCCATTTTTCCTATTAAAGGGTGCTAGGATAGTTTTCAATTTTTGACTATTAAAAATGTTGTGATTAGGGACATTCCTGTAATGGTCTTCTGGTGCACCCAGGCAAGGCTGCCTGTCAGAGAAGAGATTTAATGGGTCCTGGGGTCTGAGAAACTTCATATCTGCAAAAATAGTGCTAAAAAATTCCAAACAGCTTTCCCAGTATGGATATTCCTACATGTAATATATGAGTCCCTTTTGTTCTACAGCTTGTCAACATTTGATATAAAATTGATATTACATTTCTATTACTGTGGTAGACTTGAAATAGTGTCTCATCATGGTTTTAATTTTCTTCCTAATTACTAATCAATGTTTTTCTCATTTGAATCATTTTCTTCTATGATATATATGTCGACTTGTCTAGCCCATATTTTTTATTGTTGTTGTAGTCTTTCCATATTGATTTTTATATTTGATATTAAATTTTTGTTTTAAATGTTGCAAATCCCTTGCCAAGTTTCTGGTTTTTTTTTTTCTTTAACATTTTTTGTTTGTTTTTTGAAGTAGGGTCTCACTTTAGCCCAGGCTGATCTGGAATTCACTACATAGTCTCAGAGTGGCCTTGAACTCATGGCGATCCTCCTGCCTCTGCCTCCCATGTGCTGGGTTTAAGGGGTTACAAGATCATGCCTGGCTTTTAACATTTCTTTTCATGAAATACAATTTCTAAATTTTTGTGATCAAATATATCAAACTTCTAAGCTGTTGGCATTTTCCTGCTTTGGGCTGGAGAGTGGGTAAAGTGATTGCCATGCAAGCATGAATCCCTGAGTTCAGAACCCCAGAATCCGCATAAAGCCTGATGCCTACAGTACCAGTGTCCGGAATCCCAGCATGCCTGTGCTGAGGAGGGAGGAAGAGATAGGAGAACTGCCATGGACCAGCTAGCCTGGCAAACCTAGCAGTGAATGAAAGACCCTGTCTCAAACAAGGTGGAAAATAAGATGTGACGCCCGAAGTTGTCCTCTGACCTCCACATCAGTGTAGATGTGTGTGCCTGCACAAACACACACACAAAAAAAAAAAAAGAAAGAAAGAAAGAAAGAAGTCCTTTCCTATCTTTTTTCAAGATAGGGACTTGCTTTGTAAGCCCAGGCTAATCTCAAATTCACTGTGGTTCTTCACCTTAGCCTCCCAAGTGTTGGAATTCAAGGCATGCGCCACCACACCTGTCTGAAATTCTTTTATTTTTTCCATAGTTTGTTTTTTGAGATAAGGTCTTGCTCTAGCTCAGGCTGACCTGGAATTCAGTATGTAGTCTCGGGCTGGCCTTGAACTCACAGCAATCCTCCTACCTCTACCTCCCCAGTGCTGAGATTAAAGGTGTACACCACCAGTACCTGGCGAAATTCTTCTCTTAAAGTCATATTTTTTTTTTCCTAGAAGTGTTAAGGTTGTAATTTTCACATTTCAATCTACAATCCATTAGAAGTTGGATTGTGTATATAACTTGAGGTAGGGAATTATCCTTTAAAATGCTCGTTCACAGCATATATGTTTCTAGTAAAAAGTAACGTTAGATTATAGGAACCTTGTCATGTGATATTGCATTAGATTCATCTCTGTAGCCTCCACTCTTATCACCCACTAGGTACTCAGAGGGTTTTCTGCTGGAGCATTATGGCCATCAGGCTTCTCCCTATGTGCCTTTCCTCAGCCTGATTGTCTGTCAGCATGGGGAGCTTAGCACTGAAAGGATTGGCTTCTTCCTCTATCTTGTTGGACAGCTCCTTTCCTCACCCTGCCCTCTGCATATGCCCTGAGGATCCTCAGCTCAGTCCTCACATAGAGAGCTGAGGAACAGGGTTTGGAGACATCAGGAGCGTTGGTAATGGCCAACCAGTTGGTTTCATTTTCACAGTGACCTAATAGTGTCCTTCCCTGGAATGCTACAGCAAGCCAGGAAGGGAACCACAAAAAAAATAGTGACGGTACCAGGCTGTGTTTGCATAATCCAGGATGGCTCAAATATGAAAAATCATCAAGTATCGACTGCAGTATTGGCGACCAGTTTCCTTTCTTGTAATAAAATGAAATTCCAGTGAATTCTCTTTGCCTTTGAACTACCAGTGTGATCTAAGGTGGCACTAAATATCAATTTCTTTTAAGAATCATGCAAGCATGAAAGAGAAATATTTCACTTCACAGCCTAACATATTCATGTGCAGCTTTTTCATGTTTTCAATTCTAAACAATTGAGCCTGTTTTCATTATTCACCACAGTAAACATTTCTAGAATGTTCAGAAAAATGCTGCCAAGGGCTATGGGTCAGAGTAGCCTAAGTGTTAAGAGTATAGATTTAAACAGATTCCAGATTAGTCACTATGAACTGGGTAACCTTAACGTCCTCATCACAATACAGAGATCACTGCATGGCTACCTTGTGGAGTTTTGGTAATGGATCAATGCTCACAACACTGCTTCGTGCATACTAGACCATCAGTAAGTTAAGGATAAAGAAGGAAACTAATTCTGATAAAATGACTCAACCCCTACTATAGACACATAGTGTCTACACAGATCAATAACACAAAAACAAGGTTGAGTATATAATAAGTGCTATGATTGGCATAACTGTACTTTCAAAACCAATAATCGAAATGCAATCTGACAAGTAAATGAGTCCAAAAACATACTAAAATCTAATATCAAAACATTGGGATTATTGAGCTGGGGCTGTAGCTTAATGTTGAAGTGCTTAGGCATGAGGCCATGAGTTTGGTTGATCCCTGGGAAGAGGGCTCAGAGTAGCGGCAACTTGCAATCCCTGGAGCTACGAGAGAAGTAAGAAAAGTCACTTGCATCCTGGGGCGAATGCTTATAGGATGGAGATGGGCCTTCGCCTGTTGGAAATGAGGAAAGACTAGACAGAGTTCTGAGGACTGGACAGAGGAATGATCTAAATTGCCAGGTGCCTTTTTATCTTATTGAACAGATTATAGATAAACTTACTAGAATATTCTAGAGACTCCCTGGGGTAGAGAGATAAGAGTGCAGACAGCATGAGCCTGAGTCCCACCACACTCCCCAAACCCCTTTTCAAACAGATGTTCTGCTCTTGGCTATTTCCGGTGGCCTTTCTCCAGTGAAATGATTTTTCTACTGTTTAATGGAAGGTTACAAAACCGACAACTGGATAGTATGCTTGGCCCTCGCCTCATTTTCTGTAACTAATCCACTTAGCCCTTTCGGTGACCCTGTAAAAACTTTTGTTTTGATGATTACTCATCTTGAAAAATTATATGTGTCCTGCCTATGACAGAGGGCAACAGTGTTGTGTAATGTCACAGAACTGGGACAAAATTCTACTTATTTGGAGGGGGAACCTTAATATAATTTTATTTTCTTTTTCCAGGCTTTATTGAAGTATAACTAATAAGCCATACATACATGTACAATGGTTAACAATGTAATATTTTACTATAAGTAGACTTTGTACATTCTAATTCACATGTCCGTCACTGAGCATGTGTTGAAATGTTTAAGGTCTACTCTCAGAAAATTTCAAGTATATAATATTCATTATAGCTACCAGGCTGCGCACTACCTTTCTCAAATTTGTGTAGCTGATAGCTTATGTTCTCTGACCCATATCTCCCTGCTTTTTTCACTCATCTGGCAGCCACCATTTTATTCCTGTTTTCCTGGTATTCCCTTTTTAAGTTCCACACACAAGGGATACCATGTAGCATGTGTTTATGATCATGGTGTGGTCTACCAAAACTCTTAATTTTCATTTCAAGGGACTATCATCATAACTGTATCATGCTATTTCCATTCCCACCAATGGTGTGCAAGGGTCCCTTTCTCCACATCTTTAACAACACTTGCTGTCTCTCGTCTCTTTCAGAAGTCATTCTAACAAACTCATTGGGTTTTAATTTGCATTTCCCTGATGATTAGTGGTATATTGGGTATTTTTTTATATACTTGTTGCCCATCTATAAGTTTTCTTTGAGGAAATGTCTATTGAAATCTGCTACTTTTTAATCAGGTTGTTTATGTTTTGCTATCAAGTTGTATAAGCTTTATAATTTGAATATTAAGCTTCTGTCGGGTTTATGGCATGTAAGTATCCTCTCCCATTCCATGAGTTGGCTTTTGTTTTGTTGATTGTTTTCTTGGGCAGAGCAATCCCTTGAGCTCCATATAGTCCTGCTTCATCACCCTGGGGTTTGGGATCATACACAAAACTCATGGTGAAGACCAATGGTCAACCAGCTCAGTCCCTGTATTTTCTTCAGATGTTTCATAGTTTCAAGTCTATTTAGGTCTTTAGTCTAATTTGAATTGATTTTTTATATGGTATAAGATAAAGGTTTGATTTCATTTTTTATATATAAGGGAATATCTGGGTTTCCCAGGTCCATTCATTGCATATTCATAGCACCCTTGTTGAACATCAGCCAACCACTGATGCACAAGCTTATTTCTGGGCAATGTGTTCTTCTCAGAGTTAGTTCCACACTGTTTTACTTAAGATATTTATGATAGCTTTGCAGCAAAACTTGATTAGTCATTGATGCACATGCTTATTTCCGGGAAATATGTTCTTCTCTGTGTCTGAGTCACTAGCATACGATTTTACTTATGATAGCTTTGTAATAGCACTTTACATCAGAAAGTGAGATGCCTCCACCTTTATTCTTCATTTTCATGATTGCTTTAACTAACTTGAGACTTCTATGCTCCTATGAAAATTCCAGAATGGGTTTCTCTTTTTCTACCTTTGTGGGGGGAAAGGTCATTAGTATTTTGATAAGTATTTTTCTCCTAAAATATTTTGTTTTTTGATGCTGTTGTAAATGAAACTTCTTCTTAATTTCTTTTTCTGGCAGTTTATTTATAGTTTCCAGAAACACAATTGGGTTCATGTATACTGAAACTGAACTTGTCTCATTTATTAAACCTAATGGGTTTTTTTTTTGTAGGTAGATTATTTAGTACTTGCTATTTTAAAAAATTATGTCATATACTATCAGTATTAATTCTTTGTTTCCAATTTAGATATCTTCTATTGCTATTTTCTCTTTGTGCTATACAGTAAGAGTGAGCATCCCAACTTTGTTCCTGATCTAGAGGGAAAACTTTTTCATCACTGAGTTTTAAGGGCTGAAAATTAAGTGATTGAAAAAGATATCCATACAAAGGGAAAGAAAGTAGAGGTACCTATATTTATTTAGATGAGATAAAATAGACTAAGTCAAAAGTATAACAAGAGAAAAAGTCATCATGTAATTATTGATGAATGGTGGTCAATCTATCAAGAAGATAGGAACCAAACCAAAGAGTAACTGAATAGTAAGGCAATTCCATTCATCTCCCCGGTATCCAAGTAGCAGTGAAACTTACACTGATAAGAGGTAAACTGAAACATAGGAATGAATTGAAAATGTCCAAAAGTACATGGCAACAGTAAGTCCAATGGGCCAAAAAGCATGTCATCTTTTTCTGTGCTAACAATGATCACTGCTTCTTGACACAGTGAGGAGACACTGAATTAGAGCCTAGGGGAGCTTGTTTCATAGCTTCATGTAGGTCATTGTAATTATAGTTAACATCAGTGTTCTCATACAGAGGTAAAGCCCTACCTTTTTCATGAAATATTGCTTTATAACTTGTGTGGAAAATAACTCAATTTTACAAGGGGCAGAATGGCTCTTAAATACTCTCTACATTAATTCTGATGTTTTGGTCCTAGGTAAAACCCACCTCTGAACAGGCAGTAAGGTATTAAATGAACCATTATTATAAAATGTTCAATATAAAACAAAAAAATCCTCAATCTTTTATAACTAATTTTCTAAATATTTCACTATGAAAATTGTGGGATGGTTAATATAATTCTGCTTTAATTTGTACTACTAGATGACTAATTTCTTTGAAATAAAACTTGGATTTTCTAAAGATCTCTTAAGCAACTACAGAATAACTTCTAATAAAACTTTTTTTCTGAAAATTACAATTAAAATATTTGAGTTAATAATTAGTACTTAATGCATTTCTTAATACCTCACAAGTAAAGTGGAGAATAAAATGTAGGCATTGTTCTTAAACCAGGGCTTCTGATAATTATTCACTGTATCTAACCTAGAAGTTTTAGAAATCACTTATATTTGAAACTGAAATAAAGGCATGCTATTTATATAAAACATTTTTTAAAAATTTATGAACTACAAAAACTATAACCCTATTAGAAAAATGAGAAAAGTACGATGAAAAAAATTACTTTAAAAATTTTCTCAGGGGCCCGTTTTTTTCCTCCTTTGTGTGCTGTTGCTGAGTGGGAGCAATAACTCCTCTAGACATTGCCCCCCCTCAGCAACAATACACAAAAGAGGGGGGGAAAACTGGCTACCTCTTGGGCAATTCATAACCCCTTACCCCATGGACTGATCCAGAATGCCCACTGAGGAGGGCCCCCAGTGGGTTGGGAACAGGGAGGAGGGAAATGGGGGTACCACCACAGGATTTGCTCATATAATGGATCTAATTATTGATGATAAAGATCTTTTTAAAAATTGATTGGAAATGGAAAAAAATCTCAGGGGCTAGAGAGATGGTTCCTTGGATAAAGTCCTTGCAATGCACCTGTAATCCCTGGTATACAATGGGAGGCCCTGATATTTGTAATATCAAGTGAACTTGGAGGTGCAAATCTACCACAAGCATGTGAGGGCCTGATCTCATTCCTCCGTACCCGTGTGAAAATGCCAGGTGTGGTAACATACCTGTAATCCCAGCACTGAGGAGTTGAAAATGGTAAGACAGAGCCTTGGAAGTCACTGGAGAGATCCAGCTCAGTGAGAGGAGTGTGTTCCTGGGAATGACACTTCAGATTGTTCTTTGGCTTTCAGGTACCATACAGATGTGTGCGCATGCCCACACACGTGTACCACATCCACAAACAAAATCCATGCAATACATGCAAAATAGTGGTTACTTTTGTAGAGACAGAAATAAATTCAGGAAGCATACAAGAGATTCTAATTTTATACTGAAGATTTTGCTTTTTATACAAAACAATTTGAACTATTATTAAAGTCAGGTTAATGAGTACAAGGACAAGTACTTTACCATTTGTAATTCAGCATTTTTAAATGCTACATAATTTTAATTTTATAAAAGTGAAATAATCATAGATTTACTAATACAAGAAGAATCCTCACTACGTCAAATGTACACCCTACCACATGCACAGATCCTTGAAGTCAGTAGCTGTCATTTCTCAATGTAAAGATATAGGCCAGGGGTTGGCAAACTATTTTTCCCCCTGAGGCAAAGCTTAAGCTGGCCTCAAACTCACTATGTAACAAAGGATGACCCTGAACTCCTGAGTGTGGGAATTCAGGTGTGCACTACCCCACCTGGTTTACATAATGCTGTGGACTAATCTAGGGCTTTGTGCATGCTGGGCCTATAATTACCAACTGGGCTACATCCCCAGCCCAAACTTTTTCTATGAAGAGCTAACTAGTAAATATATTGGGTGTTGTGAGTCTTACACTCTCTGTAGTGACTATTCCACTCCCCAGGCATGGGCTTTTGAAGAGGGTTAGAGTACCAGGCATGCCTTCTCTCCTGCTTAGGCCTCACTATATTGCACCAGTGGGCACGTCTTGCCTGACAGGTCAGCTATGTAGCACATTGCTGTGTAAGACTTTAATCAGTTTTCTTCCATAACAGCCTGCACAGCACTGTCCAGCACTATGACAGCTATCCAGCAGGGACAGAACTTCCGGCTCAGTATAACGTTTATTGGCTGTTTGGTATGGGTTTTATATGCATATCTTACATGGTCATCTCAACACCTTTATGACATAAAACTTCATCTCTGTTCCAATTTTCAGACATGAAAACAGACTTGCAGAGGTTAAATGACTTGTCTAACATCCTGGATGTAGTAAGGGATGTTAGCCAGAAAGCACACCCAAGGTTCCTGATTCTACCACAGTCCATTGCTACATTTTTGTTAGTAACTCATTTTTCAAAACAATCTTGGCCAGAAAGAATTCACTTATTAATTATCCAGAGTGAGAATGAGTGTATAGGAAAGCAAGAGATAATTCATGTACCTCACCTGGTTCTGTCTTATTCTGTTCTTCTTCCTTGTGTGACATGATTAATGTAAGTTCCCAACATGGATCTTTCCACTAATTAGGAAATGGAGACTCAGACAATCAGCAATAATGACACCAGCTGACTCATTGTGGGGCCTGCTGAGTGCGGCCGTTCCACAGAACTGGCCCTGCTGACATGGCCTTCCCTGTAACCTCTCAGTGCAAGGAGAGACAGAAGTCTTTCTTCAGGGAAAAGTAGAGCTTGGGAACCATTAGCCATCCTTTCTCCCCCACCCTCCCACTACCCATGAAGAACAAAAGCTTTATACTTGTTCTGTTCATCTCCTTCAAGATTGGAGATACTTGAACCATCCTTTCTGGGGGATACTGGTGAGTTCTTGCTAGAATTCTCTGAGTTACTGAGTAGACTGAAGAAGAGGCAATCCTACCATGTTCCCTGGTACATGTGGAGGAGACAGTCTACAGCAGGTCTTTCAGAGAAGTGACCCACAGCATCTTTAGACAGAGGCCGCATCTCTAAACACTAACCTTCTATTTCCTAAGCTGTGTCGCCTTGCCTGTGTTGATCCCGTCCTGTACCCACGACTTCACAATAGTGCCTGACACAAAGTGAGGTTCAACTTTCACCACACAGAGAATGCCAACCAAAAGACACCAGGATTACGACCAGCAGCTCCTGGTTACTCAAGGACGTGACCCCTGCCTCAGAACTTCTCCAGAAGACTGGAGGGATGTGGAAAAAGAGAGGGCTGACAGATAAGCAAGAATAAAACCCTTTCTCCATTTCAATAACTCGAATTTTCCATCTAGTCTGCAGTGGTGCGGGGATGCTTGACTGAAGATTGCAGTGACACTGCACCACACTTTGTAATGGATTAAAATGCTAAAAAAAAATAATGGAATTAGACTGCTACCCAGCAGGAAGGCGGGGGGGGGGGGGACTGGCAGAGCACAGCTGGTACCAGTTATTGAAAAAAATAAATCAATTTTACATTTATACCTCAGTGACCAGAGACAATTTAATCAAACAAGTGATATTAATAATGTGATATTCTTAGAAAACAAGGGTTCTCCATCAGGACAAACCTACACAATTGTTTTTGAGCATTTTCATTAATGTATTTGCGCTCCATCCTTTCGCTAACAAGTAGACCACAGAAGAAATATGACTCTGCTGTAGGACATCAAGAATCAGGACCATGGTCAGAGACAATACAGGAAGGGTCAGTCTCCAAGAGGAGAAAAGTAATGGAACCCAGGCCGCAGCCATCACTGAGAGTTAGCCAGAGATGCCAGGGAAGGACAAGAGTGATGACCAGAGCCATAGTCCCAGGGAGGAACCTAGGATGGAAAACCCAAAAATTGAGCAGAGGACGTGGCAGACAGGATCAAAATGTTAAAGACACCTGTCTGTCCCAAATCCAGGGGTACAGAAAGTAGTATGGACAGCTGAAATTAAATAATTATGCAAAATAAGCTTGATCCCAATGCACTCACTCAATGGTATTCATTAATCAACTCCTAGGGTCATATGTCTATGTATGTATATATATACATATATAAATATATATATATGTACATGTGTATATATATATTAGATTTCTTTTACAATGTTAATCTGAATATTTATTCATCTCTTCTTGTCAGCAAGTGTTTGTTCATTTCAGAAATCAGATAGTTTCTGACATCCTTAGGAAGAATCTGCTATAAACTATGTTCAGTAAATGCTAGCTATTGTAAAGGGCCAATTATTTTTATCTGGGTGGTTCACAACTGCATAATAAGTCCTTAGATAATTGAGAATTTTGTGTAGAGATAAAATTGTAAATTCATGTCAAATACTGTATGAATTCATGTTCACGTAGTGAACTGAAAATAACTTGAATCTAGATGGGAAGCATGACAGTCATATCACCTTACACCTTTCTTAAAATAATTATGAAACTCTTAAGTTGAGGGAAGTGGCACTCAGCTCTGAACATGAAGGGCACCTCTTCTATCAGATTCCTGACTGCAATCAGCTCTCGTGACCTCACAGCACATTACATGTTTTCTCTTCACCCAATATTCTTTGCATTTCATTAGATGCAGGAATTAGTTTCCAAAAATTTGATAAAGGAGTAGAGAGAATAATAACAAGACTGAGTCAAGATATGTCTGAGACACCAATGATACCCAACACAACCCAGGGCAAAGGTCCAGAGATACTTAAGATCTCAACAATAAAGCAGATTTAAAACTCACCCACCATGACTCAGGAACTGAGCAGAAGAGGGTGTAGAAAGAATGTAAGAGCCATGGTAGAGGAGAATATCCAGAGACATTGCCCCCCTCAGCAACAATACACAAAGGGGGGAAGAAAAAAAAGAAAAACTGGCTACCTTTGGTACAGTTCATAACCCCCTATCCTATGGACAGATCCAGTATGCGCACCGAGGAAGGACCACAGTGGGTAGGGGACAGAGAGGAGGGAAATAGGGACACTTTCACAAGATTTGCTCCTATAATATATATACTTATTCATAATAAAGATATTAATTTAAAAAGATATGTCTGAGAAAGTCTCCTTTGAAAATGGCTGACTTACCAGAGCAGCCACCATAACATTAATCAGACAGTTATTACCCTAAGCTGCGGAGTAGAGTTCAGAAAGTGCATCGCAAAGCTACAATAAACCAGAGGCTTTTTATTCTTGTGATTTAAGAAAGCTTTACATTTTTATTTCCAATTAACCTATCAATAGTGATGTCACTTAAATACTCCTAAGGAATATTATCTGCTCATTATTGCCAGAAAACATGCTGCCCAATTTCATAGCTCAGCTGTTCTCATGCATGGATGGACAATCTGAATTAACTTGAACAGAAACAAGATTTTGAGACACTAGGCTACATTCCTACTTGTAAAATTTAAGTAATTAATATGTGACCTTAAAGAGTAAAAGAAAATAAATAGATAATGTTTACTCTGTGCCTCCAAATGACAGTGATACAATGCGACTCTCTACTTATTCTGTTAGGCTTCAATAGCAAAATTATTATAATCAACACACTCATTGCCAATACCATCGAATATTATGGAATTGAGGAAAGATTCCCTGGAGAGCTGTTTTCAATTAAACTATGAATGAAAGACCGTATTTCCACTGTGGCCAAACAAAGATAGTAGAGCCCAGTGAAGTCCACCGCTGAGTTTTCCTGCTCATGGGTATCTTTGTGTAAAGTGAAAGTATTGCACAGGGTCATCCACAATCCTGTACTGAAACTTTTACGTTGTAGTGAAACATCTATTAACATCTGTTTGAAGAGAAAAGTTAAAGCGATCAGGGAAGTTCAGATTCATTCATCACTAACCAGGTTGATTTACAGTGACAGGTAACTGCATTCCACTGTTGCTTGAATTTTACTCAGGAGTAGGTAAGTAGTATTAAAGCTAATTGGGACATGTGATTCTGTATTTTTTATTAGCATTTTTTTTCAGAACTTGGGACTAGGTGAGTTTTCCACTGCTGATCCATGCACTCAGCCCAGCATAAACTAATTATACAAAATAATTGGTTTCCTTGTGACATTTTCATATATATATATATGTGTGTGTGTGTGTGTGTGTGTGTGTGTGTGTGTGTGTGTGTGATACTTTGATCATATTCACCCCATTGCCCTTGCATTGTTTTTAAACAATGCTCCAAATATTAGTAATCAATCATAAATATCTCAAAGGCATCCTGTTCATGTAGGAAGGAAGGTTTAAGGTTTAGTTCTGAGCCAAGGACAGCACTGTGCCTTTCCCCCTTCAGCTGTACTGAGGTGTTTTGTAAGGACTAAGGAGCACCCAGTCATGTGACCCATAAGTCTCTACTTTTCTCTAAAGCTCAGAGTATTCACCATAAATAAAGGTAATGTAAACCAGAGACCTAGATGGATTCATTTTCCTGAAGACCTCTGTGTATGGTTTGTGGGTGTCTCTCTTTGTATTGCCGTAACCGAATACCTGAGGTCATAAAGAACACAAATTTATTCCTAACTTTGGGTTTGGGGAGTATACTAATGGGGTGCTTTAGAATGTGGTGTGGGCCTTCTTGCTGGGTCCTCATATAACAGCCCTTTTTATTGTTCTGTTCAAGAGAATGTAGCTCTCGTGGCCTAAATAACTCCCAAACGACCCTACCTCCCAGCATTATGCATTAAGAATTAAGTTTCCAACACATGAATTTGGGGGAACTCACTTTTCAGACTATAAAAGTAGGTTCAGAATAATAACCACCCACTGCTCCCTGTACCTATTTTACCCCAAAATTTATCAACAAATCCTTTTGCTCATTTATACCTTCACACACACACACACACACACACACACACACACACACACACACACACACACACACACATCAGTTCTGTGCTAAATGCTACAGAAGATATTGTGGGAAATAAAGAAAAAAACCACAAAATCTCTGCTCTCAAGCTGTATTCTGAGGTATAATTAGAAGTTCTGTAAGAGTTTGTTTCCCAGGGCTTCTCTCGGGATTCAGGAAATGCAAAAATGAGTATGTCTGCTTTTAGCCTTTTATGTGAGCAAGACATGCCGAAGCCAAAAAGAAAGAGATGCTTCCACCTTGTGGCTGTCTTCTTTAGTGATTTGCTGGTGAGGCAATGCTGTTGAGAAGTGTAGCTCTCATCCCAAGAAGAGGGCTGTGTTGTTCATATTTAATTTTAGACCTTCTTCTCACAGAAGTTTAGCTTTGACCAAAATGAAGTAGATAACATTTATGTATTTAAGAAATATTCATGAAGGGCTTATCTTGTGCCAACGAGGCCCCTCAGTCAGCAGTGGAAAAGCAAATACCCAGCAAGACACAGGCTGCCCGAATGCATTCTGCCCTCGGCATCTCCTCTCTGTCTTCCACACAACTACAGCTCCCCAAAGATTCTTCCATGACTAAAAACAGAACTCATTTTTGTTCCCAGTACAAGTTAATTTTATTCACTATATTTTAAAGCAATGCACTAGCTACTACTAAGGGATAGAAAGACACAATCCTTCTTCCCAGGAGCTTGTAATTTAGCCAGCTGAGAGGTGAGGAGAATTAGAACACATCCATCAAGACTAGAGGTGTAGTTCCTGTAAGTGCTAGAAGACAGACAAAGCCAAGGTCAGTGGGCCTGGAGAGAAAGGAGGATGGCCAGTAATGAAGCTTAAAAAGCTACCCAGGTGAAAAAATTATCATCGAGATAACTTTCTAAAAACGACTTTTCTGAGCTTGGAAGATGACTTAGCGTTTAAAGGCACTTGCTTGCAAAGTTTTCTGGCCTGGGTTTGATTCCCCAGTACCCACATAAAGCCACATGCACAAAATGACACATGTGTCTGGAGTTCATTTGCAGTGGCAAGAGGCCTTAGTATGCCAATGCTTGCTCAACTTGCTCGCTCTCTCTCAAATAATTTTTTTAAAAATACTGAAAAACCACTTTTCTAATATACTTTGGGAAAAGTAATTACCACCTGACTTTGATGTCTTGTTTTTAAATTATTTCAGTGTGTGGGAAACATGTATGTGGGGGCACACGTGTGTAGGTGTGCATGTATCTATGCTTGTATGTGTGTGGAGGCCAGAGGTTAACACTGGGTATCTTCCTTGATCACTCTCCACCTTATTTTCTGAGTCCTCCCGCTTGAACCCAGGACTCACCAATTTGGCTGGTCCGGCCAGTCAGCTGGCCCCAAGAATCTTGGGATGAGGTTATCCTAGAGTATCTGTGTGGTGCTAATGAAATCCTGAGGGTTCAATCCAAGACAGCAATGATAGGACAGAGCAAAAGATGCTTCAGAAGCGCTGGAATTAGAGGCAGGCCACGACATCCACCCACATTTACCTGGGTGCTGGGGACACTTGCACAAGTACTTTATCCCCTGAGCCATGGCTTGAACTATTTCTCATTCATTGTTTGCACATCTCTCCCAGCCCACAGCCACTGCACTCAGTGCAGTTTCTTCCTCTCTCCAGACCCCATCCTCTCCTTCCCCGCCCTAGTCTGTGTCCTGGGGGAGATTGCTATGTCTGGATCATAGACCCCCAGTTACAGGACCATGAGACAGCATGAGCAAACTGGAAGGCAGAAAAAGTTTATGTACATGAGCTTTCTATTCATGCTATAATGAATTACCACAAACTCTGTGGCTGAAAACAATACAAACTGATTGCCTGTAAGTTTGAATGTACCATGTCTCCCATAGCCTAGTCTGTTTGTGATTAAGTCTCATACTCAACTCACAGCTAGAGGAGCCTTTGGGAGGTGGAGACTTCCTGGAGATGTGTTGCTGAACGTGGGCTTTGTGATGGTATAGCCCAGCTCCAAGACCAGTTGCTAGACTAGTTCCTTCCCACTGATGTGGAGATGTGACCAAGGCTTCCTGCTCAGGTATACCATGCTTTCCCTGGCATGATGAAACTTCCCCTGGAGACAGTAAGCTGAAGTAAACCTTGTCCTTCCATCGACTGTTTTGGGTCGGGTGTGTTTCCAGCAAGGAGACAGTAACTGCTACAGTTCCGAAGGTTACAAGTCCAAACTCAGTTTCACTGGTTCAAATCGAAGCATCCGGTTGGCAGGGCTGGCTCCTTCTGCAGGCTTTGAGACAGGACCTTGCTTCTTCTAGCTTGAAGAGCTGCCTGCTTGCCTTGGCTTCAAGCCATTCCTGCATCTTCTGCTTCTGTCCTATCATTGCTTTCTTGGACTGGGGCCCTTGGGGTTTCATTATTCCCATAGAGATACTCTAGGATAACCTTATCTCAAGATGGTTATGGTGTAGCTTACTTGATATGCATGAGACCCTGCGTTTTATGTTCAACACTTAAAAAAATAGGAAGCTAAGGGATGAAGCTTAGTGGTTGAGCACAAGGCCTTGGGTTCAATGTCCCAGCATTACACACACAAATATAGATATGTATATACATATACATATGTATGTATATATAAGTATATATATATATATATACATACATGTATATGTGTATGTGTACATATATATGTACATATACACACATTTGTATATACATATATATGCACATATATACATATTTATTTGTGCATGTATACTTAATGTAAGCAAATCTGCAAAGTCCTTTTTTCCATGTAAAGTAACACTTTCAGATTCCAGGAACTAAGAGGTGGATGTCTTGGCATGAGGACAATGAACATTATTCTGTACTCTACCTGTAACAGACAGGTACCCTGCTCCCTGGCTTCCCTCCACAGCCCCTCTTCCACAGGACCTTCTTTTGGGGTCTTCTGGGATGGAGGTGGTAGCAGCACCCACCATACTTACATATTGCTGCCTCAGTAGACCTTTTTGTTTCCCCTTTCCCTGCCCACACTTCTAAAATTATCCCGTCACTAAATTATTTCTGAAGTGTTACTAAACAATATACCTGGTGCCCACCTTTCTGTACCTGTCACACTGTGATCTATAAGGTCACCACATGAGGTCTAGAAGTGGCACACACGGAAACTCTCCATGGAACCGCAGTATGCGAGAGCAAGGTGCTAGCTTCGAACAAACCAGGAAATGTCATCGTGTGCCACCAGAGCAGTCATGCCCAGGTCTTGCATCTGATTAGGTAAGTATGCAGAATAATAGTCCCTTTTCTGTCCGTTACTTCCAGAGAAGAGAGATGATAGTCTACAAAGAGTCCATAATAAAAGTTTCCTCTGTGATTTCCTTTTTGTTTATTTTTCAATCAACTAGAAAAACTGATTTCATGACCTAACATAAGTGATTTGTGAGCAACTGCAGAAGCTGCTAGCAGAGCTGCCGGTGATAGCTTCTCTTCTTGCTCAGGTGAATGATGTTAAGATACGGCCCCAGTCTCCTCTTCTTGTCCAGTAGTCAAAATGAGCATCTGAAATGAAATGGTGGTGTTTGAGCTTTCTCCTTTGTATAAGCTATTTCTGCTTCCATCAGCTTGCCTTTACGACCTCTTGCTTTGCATTCACGTTTGTTGCCACACTTATGGGGATGTCTTCGTTTGAGTTTGGGGTTTGGATTATCTGTTAAACACTCAATGGGATTCTTTCCCTAAAGGCTTCATCAAAAGATATAAGAACCAGCATTCACATCCCATAAGATTCTTTTTTTTTTTTTTTTGGTTTTCGAGGTAGGGTCTCGCTCTAGCCCAGGCTGACCTGGAATTCACTATGTAGTCTCAGGGTGGCCTCTAACTCACGGCGATCCTCCTACCTCTGCCTCCCGAGTGCTGGGATTAAAGGCGTGTACCACCATGCCCGGCTCTATAAGATTCTTGTAAGGTAGTACTTAACAAACCATAGACGAGATTTCGTGTTTTACCTCTCACTGATTACTACTAAAATATATATATATATATATATTTACCTCCATTTCCTGATTTAGTACACCCTCAGTGACTTAGCTGCTTCTCTCCTAGGTTCATTATAAAAAGCTTACTACTTTGTTTTTTTTTTTCTCTCTTCACCATGATAAAAATGATTACAATTAGTAATAGACTATGTGTATAAACTTTAGCGATTTAGAAGTATTTATGCATGCTTTATATTATTCAATTGGGGTTAAGAAAATTACAGGTTATAATACCAAGTTAAAATTTCATTACGAACCTTATTTAAATTTGGTTTAAGTAACAAGGAACACATAACCAAAAATATAGCCTCTGAAAAATCCCTTCAATCATTCATCTATTAAACATATGTGAATATTTCCCATGTGGCTGAGTCTATGCCCTTGGACAGCTTAAAACATTCTCCAGACAAAGAGCAATTCTCAAGAAATGCACAGGAAAGACACCTGGCCAAGACTGGTGGGCTCCCTGAGCCTCTCCTGGTTAAAATGATCCCTGACATTGGTTCTGAGGGATGATGAGTGAAGCTGTTTGAAATGGGGAAAGGGGGCATGTTCTAGACAAACGAAACATGCACAATGGCACAAAAATAGAGACTCTAAAACCCTTAGCATGACTGGAAGAAGTGGCCCAGAGAACGTTCATAAAACGAGAAGTGGAGAGGACTTCAAAAACGGGGCATCAGTCCCGGAAGAAAAAGGAGACTTAGGAAGAAATGAACTAATAATACAATTCTCTGAGTGGGCACCCATAGACTTAGTGATATCTAACAAGGAAAATGATAACTATGATTAGGGAGATAGCAAAGTGTCGTTGAAATTTCAACTGATTTCACCACTGAGATGCTGGATCTTCTGTAAATTTCACATATAGCTCCATGTTTAAAATTACAGAGAGATGGAAGTTGCTGAGTGAACAACTCTCCCTGAGTCTCCTCCAAAGCCAGCCCCAAGTAACCCTACTAACTAACACTCCACTGTGGAAATCAGTTTGCCCAAAGACTGAACTTTTTTTTTTAGCTAGCATTAAATTCTTTTAAAAGGTAAATTCACCAACAACAAAACCATGAGAGAATACACCTAGAAATTCTGCCATAGCCTGTAGCTTCTTAAATGCCCCTTCTAGGCTGGTATATGCTCAACCTTGAAGGATTCTGTACATCTGCAGGGCCATTTCAACTTCTATTTGGATAAAAATTTTTTGAGCGGTGCTGAGTTTTCTTTTTAAGTTATTACTATCTAGAGTATCATCAGATAGAGGGTCTCAGACAGTTTTCCACATATAAGTTAATGAGAAAAATAAAATTCACAGTCTGGACATTCTCAAACATGTGTTTCAAGTTCCAATTGGGTTAAAAGTTTTTTGGGGGGTGGGGAAGAACCTGCTGATTTGATGGGCTCCTGTCCCTTGCCAAGGCAACTGTGAATAACAGTTTATAGCAAGAGCCAGGCCTTGTGATAGGTAATCAGATCCCATCTAATTCAATTACAAACTAATGGGAGAAATGGGATGGTTAACAAAAACACTTGCTGTCTGTCACCCTTTGGAAACTATGTTTATTGTTATGGTTACTAACAAGGCTGGGAATATAGCTCAGAGGTAGGTAGAGTGTTTGCCTAGCATGCAAGAGGCCCTGGGTTCTGTCTCTAGCAGTACAGAATAGTAGAATATCTGAAAAAGGTTAAGGACAGCCATTAAATTTGTAAGGTCACTGTGAGGTAGGCAGTCAAACTGTCCTTGATCCTAGCAGGAGACTTGCCCAGCACGCTGTTGTCTGGGCACTCAGTGATGAGCCCATAACAGTGAGAACCTGTATTCCGATTGTTTTTTTTTTTCCTGGCACTTCATGATTTCCTTTGGGTCAGCCCCCTTCCTGCTTTCTCTCAACCTTTGTCATTTGTTTCTAACTATTTGTGCATGTTACCATTTCAGAAACCTCACCTCATCTTCTGGAAGTTCTAGAAGTTGATGTGGTTTGGAAGTGATAAAGGCAGTATTTCCAGATAGTTTGAGGAGTGTGCTGAGGTGCCTAAAGCTTGGGTCCCTATGTCATAAGAATGAAGATACTGACTACGACTGAAAAGCAAACTGAGCATGCATGCATTGCCTGGAGCCTGATTGGCTGGGGGTCTACTTGTCAGCAGCTGCAGTGGGTAAAGGAGACACAGAGACAACAGCTATGACCCTGTCCATGAGGGATCTAGAGTCAGAGGGAGGAACCAGCCTGTCAGTGATGAATTGACATTGACTTGTCATCTTGGGGCATTCCGAGCTTTCTGAAGTAAGGGCTAGAGACTATACATGATGCAGAGGCATAGTATTCTAATGTTCAGTTTCTAAAAGTAAATTATAACATGGGATCGTTTCACTC
>PVHP010019060.1:0-32313 GCA_004024765.1 Zapus hudsonius
CCAGGACACAGGCAGGCAGAACACAGTAAGCCTCTCATGCAAACTGCTTCTGGCACAGTCCTGACCAAGTTCTTTCTCCCCCTCGTAAGCCAAACCTCACAGTCCATAGTTCTCATTACATTCAGGTCTTTAAACTCTGACCAGAATGATCCAATAGGCTGTACTTACAGCACTGCAAGGCATCTCTTAGGCCGGGAGTTCAAATCCTTCCACATTCCTCCTGTAGATCACTTCCAGAAAACCAAAGCCACAAGATCAGGGTTCCAGCAGCAACAGATGACCCCACGTCCTGGTACCAAAACTGTTGCAGTCATCATTCTAGTTGCTGCGCAGAAAGAACCCAAACAAAAGCGGCTTGTAGAGGAATGGGTTTATTTGGCTTACGGACTCGAGGGGAGACTCCATCCTGGCAGGGAAAACGATGGCATGAGCAGAGGGCTGGACATCACCTCCGCCACAGCACTGCAAACAGTGGCAGGAAGGTGTGCCAAATACTAGCAAGGGGAAGCTGGCTTATAACCCCCATAAGCCTGCCCCAACAACACAGTTTTAGTGAGGTTCTAATTCCTGAATTGCCATCAGCTGAGGATCGATCTATCAGAACACATTCAATTGTTTGTGGGGGACACCTGTATCAAACCATGACAACTTCTAACCTGAAAATCAGAAATCTAAAATGTTACAAAATCCTAAACTTTGGTGTGTTGGCATTCTGCAAATAGAAAATCCCATACCTGATCTCAAGTGACAAGTACCACACAGATGCATTGACTCTGGTTTCTAGTTTCAGCAGAGTTAATGGCATACTAGGGTTAGGGAGCATCCAGATAAAGGCTGAGTGATTGCTAGTCAGAAAGTTCCACAAGGGTAAGGGTAGGTAAATATAGGGGTTTTAGGTTTTAATAGTGTGCTGACATTGCTGTCTTGAAACTGGCTCTCTTCTTGCAGGGTTCTGGACCTGTTTGGCTGAACTCAGTCCTACCTGGTCTGATCACTGATTCTGGATCCAGATACAGCAGGTTCAGGTCCCAGCAGTGCTGACACTCATGGTGTAAGGTTTCTTCTTGGCCCCTGAGTCTCAATTGAATGAAACAATACCTTCTATATGGATTTAGAGTGTGTAAGACTGAGTTTGCAACCTGAAGAGACACACAATTTTTAGATGGCAGGTGTTGCATATCAGATGCAGTCCTGCAGTGAGAAACAGAGGTAAGAAGAGACAGATGTCAGGCTACACAGATGGGTGGCTGATGGACTGGGTTGAAGCCACAGAACCCATTGTGCTTTCTTACTCCCATTTTGATATATCCCTATCGGTAGGCTTGGGAGACACATCCAGAGCTCCTTGTCTGGTACATGAAAACATCCTGGATGCTTCTAAGAGGGCTACCTATCAGGAATACCCATTTTCATGTCTGCGGTAATTTTGTAGCCAGAAATGTCTCCTCACACCCAGTGGGACTACTGCCAGCATCACTCCACTCTCCTGGAGTCATGCCATAAGCTTCCAGGCAATAGAAGCAGAACCTGTGTCAAGCCTGCCCCCTCTAGTCAAAGCCCACATGTAGCAACTTTTGAGTTCATTTGCCTTTCCTTCAAGCCAAACTTCTCTACCGCTACGTTTCGACAAGACAAATTTAGTAACTGGTCTTAAATTGCCGTTCAAGCCAGTTTTGAATTTCTTTGCATTGAGCTGAGTGCAGGTTTAGAATAATTGTATTAAATAATGCAGGGCAAAATTTTATGGGATACATGGTTTGTGTATTCCAGTGTTAAAGGCTATAATTCCAGAGGTACCAAATACTTAGTCTTTATTTTCCAGGTAAAATATAACTTGATTGTCTAAATTTCTTTCAACCCACACGGAGGAACAATTTTTCTTTTTCTTTATCTCTCTTCCTTCTTTGCCTCCTTCCTTCCTTTTCACTTTTCTTTCCTTCCTTTCTTCTCCTTCCTTTCCTTTCTCCCTCCCTCCCCCTGTTCCTTCCTTTCTTCCTTCTTTTGTACTAGGGATGAAACGAACCACTAGGCAAATGCTACATCCCACCCCCAAACTTTTTTTGTATGTGTGTGACATTGACATTAGCATGTCTTTCCACGCATAGCCTTGGAGCCAAGACCAAGGCAGATTCAATGGTGCTTTGTGAAATATCACAGACAAACATATGCGACTTTTACACCTCCCTCAAGGAAGAATACACTGCACATGATGTTGGACTTGGTTATATTGCCCTTTATTAATGAAACTGTGTAGCTTTTGGTAAATTCAACCATGGAGAACACAAACAATATATGAAACACACACTAAGAGATATGTCTCAAGCTGGGGAAAGTGAGAACACGAGGACAGAACTCACACTACACATTTCCCAGGTACTAGCTTTCCCCCCTCATGAAAGCAATTACAATTATGAAACAAAATTAAAAAGTACAACTGGGCTTATTGTTATTCTGTAGCATCAGTCAGATTGAAAAACACAGCCACAGAAGTGGAGTAAAAACATTTTCTCTTGCTAAATAATCTCTATAGTTCTCAACATATTCCAACATGATTATACATGTATTCCATACCAAATGAAAAACAAGCTTATAAATCATTACTGGGTACTTAAAAATAAGCTCTAGGTCACTTTTCTTTTTGGCAGCACCATCTGAACTTTGCAATATTTCAGTAACTTCAGGTACATTACAGTCTTCTGAGAAAGGCCCAGTACTTCAGAATTCCCGGGGCGGCTGTGGAGAAAGAACATTACTGGCAACAAAAATTAAAATATTTCAAAACCTACAAGAATATATGTAGTTGTTCATAAATGCACATGCATATTTAAGCATTTACTTTAATATCCTTTTTTCTTTCTTTTTTTGAAGTGTTGGAGTTTTACAAGCCCAGAGCTTTGCCTCTGCTAAACAAATGTTCTACCAATGAATTGTACCCTCAGCCTTTCAGCCTTTCTAACTTTTTCTGTATATTTACATTTTTTGTTGTTTTATGTTTGTTTATTTAAGTTTTATGTTTGTTTATTTTATAGGCAAACTGTTTCAGTTGAAGACAATGAGTCTATGGCTTCCTTTCCTTTCTTGTTGTACATACAGGGCCTGTACATATGCAGAGTTGGCAACTTCATATTCCCAGGTCCCCCGACAGCTCACTTTTGGCACCCTCTACAGGAATGGGAAAATTTTCCTTCTTATTCAAAGGCTCTTTTGTAGTGTAATTCAGAGAAACCAGGATGCAACACCTTTTTAGGGAGAGGTTGAGTGTATGTTTTCATTCATGTGTCTCTGAGTGCTTAAGAAATATGAATTGGTAAAAGAGACTGAACACTGAGTAGTGTAGAATCTCAGTGTCCCAAACTGTGAACTGAGGAGGATGCGCTCGTGACCCACCAGAAAGCATTATGGAAACCTGAACTAGAAACTTAAATAGCTCAATGATATTAATACCTTTTGCTTTGGTTTCAAAAGCAATTATGACAAAAGCATATTCAATTATGAGACCAAATTGACTTAAGTAACAAAGAAACACCCTAATCTTAAAAAATGAAACAAGTTTCTAAGGTCCAAGATGAATTCACAACATATATCAAAGAGCTTAATTAATGCTCAGGCATTTTAAAATAAAAATATGCTTGATAAATGTTCTTTATAATTCCTGCAGGTACAGGCAAACCTGAGAAAGAGCCCTGCAAATTAAGACTAGCAAGAGGATGCAAGCATGTGAAGCAGACAGGAGACATGACAGGCTTCTGGTGCAGGGTAACTTTGGTTGAAGTTCTCTGGCTTACTATAGAACTCAAATGGAGCTGGCCTCACAGAGAAGAGATATCAAGTAGAACTCAGGGACATGATAGGCTGGCATACTTACCCCAATACCAAGCCTGAGACAATATGCAGAAGCCTCTTCCTCTGCTCCCAACACACCACACACACACACACACACACACACACACACACACACACACACACACACACCTCTTCCAGAATGGATGGAGCTACCCTCCTTCAGAAAAGGGCCTGTCCTCTTCTTCCCTCTGCAGCACCCCAGTTTCATGCCTCATGCCCTGGAGTTTTCCTTAGTGTCTACCACAGGTCCAGGTTGCTACCTGTGAGAAACTTTTCAGAGATCAAGTTCAAATGCCTTACATGTGGAGCTGAACAGAAAGGGGACCATACCAATCCTGGCATCATAGATTTCATGGCTTCCAGCAACACGAACATTCAGAGTTCAAACACATGAAGACATTCATGCACATACTTTCTCACAACACACTGGTAAACCCTTGGGCATACAGAGGCAAATTCACATGCACATTCTCAGTGTAGACACTTGTAGACTCCAGCACACATTCCCACACATGCACACTCATTTGCTCATGTCCCAGTTTCATGCACTCATATACTTGCACACACGCAATGGTACATAGTATCCCAGTAGCATCCCAGGTACAGCAAGCTCAGGTGAGGTAAAGACTAGGGTAAAGTTGGGCAGAGTGAAAAGGCCTGGTGCAAGGGGAAGGAGCTCTGAGTTGTCCATCTCACTGTGACCTCCCTTTGCAGTCCTCAGATGCAGCAGCCAGCATACCAGCACAAGAAACCCATGGGTGATCTAGAAAACCCACTTCAGGAGGCAGGAAGGAAAGTGTCAAATCTCCCTGTTAGGTCTCTGTCGTGAAGTTATTGTAGGTCAGAGGAGGCAGGGTTGAAAAGCTGCTCCACCGCCTGGTGCCAGGCTGGGGCTCCATGCGCTCTTGTTCTTTATATTTACCCAGAATGTTTTTGGCTTCTTCTGCATCTCGCAAAGGGTTCTCTCCATATTCTTCCTTCAGCCACTGCCGATACTGGAGAAGTTAGAAATAAATCCCAAGTGTTACACATATGTACTCACCTGTATTAATGGTGATTTTCAATGATGAAGTGACTACATATAAACAGGGAAATAAAAGGGTACTGGGCAATTACAGCTCTGGGGTTGGCAGCCAGTGTCAAATAAGAGAAATAATTTTTCTTTTTCAAGGATTTGGCCTCAGGACATGACTAAGCTGAACTATGCATCTACTTGACAGACTTGGAACAGTTGCTGTCTAGTGCTGAGGTGTCCACAACAGATGCAAGAAATACGTGTTCTTGTGCTGTCTGTCTGACAACCAGGACAGACAAGAGGAATCCGGTGGAGAAGAGAGAATATTTGTAATTCAGAATAATCTTGTAAAGAAGTGAACCCAAATTTTTGAGTTTACAATACTAGCATTGAAAAATACCCCATCACCCTCACCTGGTTAATCCCATCCTTAATAACTTGAAGGCTGAAAGGAATCCAAAACAAAAAAGAAAAGTAATCTAAACCAGGAAAATTATAATTTCACCCAAAGATAGACAAGTTGGTATGGAGTATCAGGCAAAATGAAAATAATGAAGAGCAAAATTTTATGGCTGGAGCTGAGGCACAGGATACTGGGAACACCTTCTTCAGGGATTGGTGGGGGATGGAGGAGGGGTGGACTGATGTTCTCAGTGGGTCTTTCAGTAACAACTGCCATGATTCTTAGTATGAGGCTATAGGCCAGGGCAGCTGCCTGCATCTGAAAAGCCTCCCGAGAATAGCTTACCTGGTGCACTTCATGCTTCTCAAACTCCTGGAGTTGCCTCTGGAAGCCCAAGTTGGGGTTGGCACAGGACCTTCCTGCACGCACAGTGTGCAAAGCATCTTCCCAGCCAAAGTCAGTGACAGTCATGATATATGCAATCACTAGAGTCACACTCCTGGAGACCCCAGCCAGACTGCAGAGCCAAGAGAGCCACATGTGTAAGGACAGTTTGGGAACTACAGATCTGCTGTTGAAAACCACTTGGAGCAAATCTGAAGGACTTTATTTGAGAGTCTTCCTTCCTTGGAAGGAAGGCTTTCATGAAAAGCAGGCAGGACTTACCAATAAATCATTTAGAAACCTAGTAAGAATGTACCTTTACTGTAGATACTAGAAATCACAAGCATCTTATATGCATTTCAGCCTCAATTTTTATGAGGATATGGCTTTGCTCCTGAGTCCCTTGCTTGGATAGTTCCTGTTTTCCCAGATAATAGAATAACTGCAACACAATGAGGGGACTTCTGGCTTCTAAGACCTATGCAACAATTCCATCCACAACCTGCATTAGTTTAGATGGCTTTACAGTTTTCCAAAGTCTGGTTTTCTTAGCTTATCATATATGAAGGCTAAATCTATGATTTTAGAGTTAATGAAAGTTCTGGAAATGTAATTCAGTGGCAGCGACCTTGCCTATCATCCCTCAAGTCCCTGGGTACCCCATCTAAAGCAATGACCAAAACACAAGCCCATAGAACTCAGAAGCCATTAACAAACCTTAGTTTTGTAATCTTATTGATCAACTCAAGCACAGTACTATGGCAGAGTAAGAGATTGAGTGAGTACTGTGTGCTCCGAGGCCATGGCCTGGGTACTTGCAGACGATAACAGTTGGTTGGTGGTTGTCCTCATCAAGCTTGGGGAAGGTACAGTTTTGAATGTATATGCAAAGTAAGGCAGTCATAGGAAGGCTATGCTTACTCAGAGTGTCCTGAATATTCTTAATTGGCAGTTAATTAAATCCATGGATTTGGAACCCAGGGAATGAAACACTGACACAATATCCACACAAAGTATCACTGTCAATAAAATATTTAGTCTGTTTAGATCACTTCAAAGTCAGGTATTAAGCTAGAGAAAAGCTCCAATCTCTAAGGAAAGACAGCTATATTGGTGTTGCAGAAATGCATTGCTGAATTCTCCATAGTGACAACCAGAAGTCTGCAGAAGGAAAGTGAGTTTTGGAAAGGCACTGAGGACTCTGATATAAGCCTACTAGAACTCTCTGACTCATAGGAAGCTGTTCTGATGAAATGTGAGAGACAGGCTAGTAAAAGGCAGTGTCTGGTATTCTAACCTCAACAGCAACCTCTAAAAATCCTATGAGTGAGTAAAGTGAAAAACACAAAAACAAAGGCAAACCAGAGGGTTCTCTTTTATCAAAAGCAAATGAGCCACGGTCATTCAATCAACACAGGATAGGCCACTGAGACAGAAACCAGGGATTTTCGACACAAGGACCTCTAAGCTCGCAACATTAAAGCAGCCTTATTACTCACCCACCACGACTCAGGGAACTGAGCGGAAGAGGGGGCGGAAAGATTGTGAGAGCCGTGGTGGGGGAGACGCTCCGGAGGCATAGCACCCATCAGTAACAACTCACTTGGGCCAGGAAGACCGGGATGAGTACTAAGATATACAGGATCCCTTGCCACAAGGACTAATACAGACAGCCCACGAAGGAGGATATCCAACTGATCAGGGATGGGGAGGGGGGGGAAGTGGGGAGTTCGGGATAACAATGCATGGTTTGCCCACTAAATAATGTAACTCATTATGGATAATAAATATTAAAAATAAATAAATAAACTATGGACAAAAAAAAGCAAATGAGGACTAATACAGAGTCGGGCAGGGTTACAGTACACATTTGAAATTCAGAGTTTAGAAAGCACTGTTAGGAGCTGCAATAATTAACCACACACTTAAAAACACTGATAAAGAAATTAAGCTAGGGCTGGGGAGATGACTCAGTGGATAAAAAGCTTGCCACACAAGCTGAGTACCTGAGTTAGGAATTCCATGTAAAAGCCAGAAAAGCTCAGGTGGGCTTCTGTAGTTCCAGCACTCTGATGACAATATGGCATATAGAGATAGGAGAATTTTCTGAAAGTTCTAGCCTAGTGAACACGGTACCATGAACAATGAGAATGAGAGACCCTGCCTCAAATGAAGTGGAAGGTGCAGATTGAAAATAGAAAGTTACTCTGTGACATCCACATGCGTGCCATGGCATGCACATACCTGAATTTACATGTACACACACACACACACAGACAGACAGACACACACACACACACACACACACTAAACTTTTTTAAAATTTAAATCAAATCAAACTAACAAGAATATTATTGCTGAAAGTTATACCTACCAATGTACGAGACAGCCCTCGCCTTGGAGTCGGCACTCATGAATGAATTTAATGCTTTCTTTGAAATGTCTCATCCTAAGTAGAAAAAAGAGTGAAATGATATCCAATACTCAACATGTGATAAAGAAAAATATGTGATTTCTTGAGAGGTTTCTGAGTCTGTCCCTTACAGAGCTAGGCAAACACTATCTGGGGCCAGCGTTGCCTTAGCCTTAGTTGGTCACAGGCATGCTGAGGCCTAAAAAGGCCTTCAATCACCAGAATTTCCCACGATTTCTCTGAAGCCATCTCTGAAATACAAAGTTACCATTGGGGCAGAGGTTGTTCAGTCCTGCTCAGCATTCCATATTCATTCTGATCAATAGCATAACCAGAGCCCCTGACACTGGCTGTGAACTTTGAACAGCCACAGTGTCCCAAGTGAGGAAGGAATCCACATTGTATATGAGCTTCCCAAGTCTTAAAAGATAGTTTACTTCTGAAAGTCTGAAAAAGCTTAGAAACATTGGCAACAATGAGCTTCTAGGGTTTTGGTAGCTCTTATCATTTAAGAGTTGTGAGAAAATGGAAATTTTAGCTCCAACCCCTGCCTTGCCACTCCGTGTGGCCTGGGAAGGGGCAGCATAGAAAGCAGGAACTACCTTATACATTAGATGAGACAACACATACCAATCAGTATGCTTTGCAAACTCTGTAGTCCTTGATGATAATTCTATAGAGACTCTTACTTCTTTGGTACATCTCTTTCCCCATTACTCGTTTAGCCCATAACTGTTCAGGGAAAGCTGCATGGAGGGCCTTGCTCACATGTACAGTCTGCTTCCTGATGAATAGCTTTTCAGGTTTAAATGTCTGGTCACTTGAGATACAAAACTAGGCATGATGCAAGCTTGATTTTGATGAGTTTTCAGGCAGTGTGGGTGTCTTGTCCCATACAGACAGCATTTCAGACTAGTGTGTGGGTTGTGTAGGTCATGAGGGGACAGGCAGAGAACCTATTTATTTGATGTATTCTATCTTTGAAACAGGAAATCCATTCACTTTGATTTAAATATTGACTGAGGGATGATTCTGACAAGCTGTGAGATAATTGTCAATGAATACAACATAATTACAGCCTGCAAAATGGCAGGACAAGTGAAGTGAATCAGAATAGGAGGCTCATGTGTGGCACACACAACTTATTCAGCTGCTGACTGCAGAAGAAATAGAGAGCCTTATTGCAAGTGCTCAGTGGTATTATACTAGCAGGAGGTGGGAAATTTTTCAACATGGTATGTATATACACACCATATATGCCCATGCCCGCCAATGACCACAAGCAAAAAGTCCAAGCAGATCAACCCAAAGACCAGACTGCTATCTGAAGTCTCTAGCAAATATGCAAGACCAGTTTCTGGTGATATTGTAGGGAAAATGCCCCAGATATAAGCACACAAGTAGCTCAGAGAACTGCAGTACTGCTCCTAAATACTGGTTTGGTACATAATAGGCAAGAAAAGAATTCTTGTTATAATCTTGAAATCTGAAGCACTATTGCTAAGAGGCAACAGAGCAGAAGCCCACGTGGCTATACAGGCATGAATCTGGTGCATGGGTAAGGCATAGTGCAGGGGAAAGTTGATGGTATGGGAGTGGGGCCTTTAGTATAGTGTGCGTGTGTGTGTGTGTGTGTGTGTGTGTGTGTGTGTGTGTGTGTGTGTGTGTGGGGTATGGTATGTCTGAAGGCTGTAGCAGGAGGGCAGGCTTGGTGCTAATAGAACTCTCAAGCAAAAAGAGTGTCCTACAGTTAGCCATGAAGTCTTCTGACCGATAAGCATTGAAACTGTGGCAAGATGTGGCCAGCTGCACTGCTCCAGTGCCCCAGTACTGAGTATTCTGTCTCACTCCAGCTTTGCCCACAGAGAAATGAAGAAAAGAGCATGGGAGATTTCTAGAAAAAGTTTCTTTCCCTATGAGAGGAAAGTGATTTGCGTTTGCTTCTAGCTTCTTGTTGGAGAACTGCAAATATCATGTTAAGGGTTGCATTAGCTGCCCACACTATAGAGACATCCCAGATACATGGCATCAGGATGGGAAGCCAGGCTCCTGCAGAACACCAGGGCCCTGTTACCCAGGCCTGGAAAAATATTCATATGTTGTTGTGTTTTGTCTTTTTTTAGAAATGTCTCTCCTGAGATACTGTCAGTGAGAAAATTCTACTTATAGACAAATATATTCTTTCTCATATCAGCAACTGTTTAAAAAAAACAAAAAGCAAGCAAACAACAACAAAAAACTCTATCTAGCTTATCTAACACAGAAGTGACTCCAAGGTGCCAGTCTGCAATCTTTTTAAAGGCTTATCCAGGCATCCCACCCTCCTTGTAGGCCACAGAGTGTAGTAGTAGCACAGGGGCTGGATCATAGATTGTACAGCTGGCAGGCAATCTGAACTCAAGTCACTCCTGTGACTTGTCACTTGCAGCAGGACTAGTTAAATGGCACATTCTTTTGTCAAACAGGCCATCTACTCTGTGGTTCCCAAGGGTGTTCAGGATACCTCTCCAAGCTATAGGCCTTTCAATTTTTTTGTTGGTCTCTTTTTGGTTGGGGAGTACTGAGTCTATAAGCACATATAGAACAAGGAGCCATAAAATCAAAAAGAAAGGTGTGACAACCATTGTGGTGGATGAATAAACCACAGAGTACCTTAGAATACACTGTAAAGACCATAATGACACAAAAGGTAGTAAAGGCTCTGAGTGTACACAGGACCCATAGACTTGGGGACATGGCCAGTTCTATAGGCCCATCAAGGTCTTACAAAGAGGACAACTGAATTCCTCCACTGAGACCTCATTGGGAGCAACTTCTTATATCTGGTTTCTATGTATGAACCACATACATGACAAAATCGGTGTTCCTAAATACTGTGGAGTTGGATGTGAGTTTAATAATCAGCTTTGTCACACCTGGGCTAAGCAAGACCAAAACCTCATCCTGAGCCAGAATGCTGTATAAAGGAGCCTATCAAGGCCTGGAGAGGGGTCCCTATGCCTACCCTCACTTGCTCTTCCCTCTTTGAGCCTGCATGTGATAAGACTCAAGTCCAGGATGACCCACATAGGAATATGTTCTTGACTACTAGTGTTTGGGGGACAAGGGCTGCAGAGCTCCTGGGCAGGCATCTGCGACAGGGCCACCTGCTGTCACACAACCCATGATGACGTCCACAGGGAGACCATGCAGAACCCCACTGTGAAACTTGACTCAGACACACAATCAGGCACAAGGCCAAACCAGAGAGACATTCCTAGAAATGACTTTTCAAAGAAAAGCCAGGAGGTGGGAGAGCTCATTGCTGCTCTGGTTTGAAACTGAGTATTGCAGCATATGTGTGTGTGTATGTGGAGGGGGGTTATTTCCAGGGAAGCTGATGACATAAGTCCAAGCTCTGGTCATTACACCATCTCCATAGTGGGAAATACCCATAGCCTGGCTTCTTCTATTGTTCACCTCCAACTTGAAGCAGAAGCAAAAATCCACAGCACCATCCCACCAAGTTTCAATGAATACCAGTTCCCTCTTCATGCTCTTCATTTGGTTGGCAGTTAACCTTTACTTCCTTTCAAAGATATATGGTACAAATTCTGTCTGAAGAAACTGAGCTAAGCTCATTCAAAGGAAATAGGACTCTCGGTCCATTATGAGCTCACTCATTAGTACCAACTCTTGCCAACAATCCTGGGAGAACATCTCAATGTGAGGTCCAGAAACTTTCATGGAAATATCCTTGCTATGGATTCAGTAAGCAGTACAATAGCTGCCAGTTGTCCCTTTCCTCCTCATTGATTAGCATCCCTACACACACACACACACACACACACACACACACACACACACACACACACAGCCCTTCCCTCTCTGCATCAGAGGCCAAGATCCAGTAGCCAGATGGGCTTTGCCAACTTTGTGAGAGAAAAAATGATGGTGGATGGGGCTAGTAAATCATATGATGAATACTGAGTACTTTATATTTCAGCCTCAGGCTGTGATCCCCAGAGAGGGATCTGACCCATTCCTTTGTTTCAGAAGGACTTTTCTTGCATGAGTGGAAACACTAAGATCTGGTCACCTGATGGTCTCACTCCAATGCCAATGATTTCAGATGAGATTTTGTTGACAGTAAAGACCAGAGGAATGCAGAATACTCCTATTTCTTCCAAATGGATTCAAGTATAAAGAGAAATGTGTAAGAGAAAACCCCAACAAAATCCAGCACCTTAGATAGGGTTTTTTTTTTTTGTTGTTGTTGTTGTTTTGTTTTTTTGAGGTAGGGTCTTGCTCTAGTCCAGGCTGACTTGGAATTCACTATGTAGTCTCAGGGTGGCCTTGAACTCTTGGAAATCCTCCTACCTCTGCCCCCCAAGTGCTGGGATTAAAGGTGTGTGCCACCACGCCCGGCTTAGATATGTTTTTTTGTTAAAGTAAATAGGTCTAGTGGTTTATGGTGGGAGCGTCTTCCTCCTAGGGTAGGTTCTAGTGGACCTGCCAGAACCTCACTCTATCCCACCTCCAGCTAGAACCCCTAGCATAAAACACAAACAACTCACATCTGCACCAGTGGCTCTTCATGCACTGTCACCATTAAAAAATGGTGGAATGCATATAATATACCTTTTATTTTGCTAGATAAAGTAATTTTAAAATCAAACAAACAAAAAACCAAAGTAACTCTCTAGCATCTAGCATAGCTTTTATTTTACAAAAGAATTCAACATCAAAAATGTATTAAAACCACTGTAATCTAAGAGTGGAAGACTTTTTTGAGTTGTGTGAGGGAATACCATGTGTAGGAAACACTGATTAGACCCCTTTCAGACAGTTTTTATTTATTGTTTTACCAGCAGAATTTCACTATGGGGTGCAAAGTCCTAAGGAGCCATCTGGAAGCAAAGTTGCAGTGGCTCAAAGGGCCATCTACCTCTGATCTTGCAAAACTACTCTATTAAAGAGCACTAATTATTAAAATTAAAAAGGTAAATGAAAGAAAAGGGGTACTGGAAGTACATAGCATCAGCTAAACTTAAGAAAACCCAGAAAAAAATATAGGGAGTTAGACTAAGATCAGGTAGTTTGCTGATGTTTACACATGAGCTCTCTGTACTGCTCCGGATACTCCTCTCCACAAAACTTTAAAAAACACAAGAAACACCTGCTCAGCTCTGAAACTACTGAATGCCACAAAGACCATTGTGACAATGCAACACTATGAGCTCCAGAGCTTAACACAGGGCTCCATTGATCTTGACAAGGGAAAAAAAGGAAATAATGATTTACTTAGTGAAGTCTACCTAAAAATACCACTGCATAGTGAAACAAGAATGAGCATATACAAGTCAATATACATCTACTCATTTAAAATACATTAATACATTAATCATGCTTAATTTTTTATTAACATATATTCATAAAACATAATGGGTTTCATTATAACTCTCAAACATGAATATATGTTGATCATATTCATCACCCCCATTACTTTCATCTCACTCTCACTCCTAGAGATCCCTTTCTTATTCCTAACTAGTCTCCCAGTTCCCTGTCTCCTTTCATGCCTTTTTCTTTTTGACAAAATGTGATTCATTAGGGATTCTTACAGGAGCATGGATGAGGGGTTGTTTAAAGGAATGTGAGCACCTTACCAGTGGCTACACCACTGAAGAAAATGCCTCTCCCATCAACAATTAACTGCTTATAGATCTTCAGGTAGGGGTAGGGCCTCATGATTCCTATGCACTCCATGACAGGCTGTTCACAGACCTAATCTTGTGTTCAAGTAATCACAGATGCTGTACGTTCAAGAGTGTAACACACCATGTCATGCCCCTAAGTCAGGCTTCCATAATACTCCCTCTCTTCCTTTGACTCTTACACATTCTTCCCTTCTGTGATATTCCCTGAGTCTCAGAGGGGATCAAACAGATGTCCAATTTATGGCAGAGCATTCAACCATCACATATTCTCAGTTAGGAGTCTCTGAAGTTAGAAAATATAATCTTATTTTTAGTTAGAAATACTTAAGCGCTCAGAAAACTCACTTTTATATTTCATCCAAATACTATAAAACTCCAATGATATAGGCAGTTTATAGAAGGGAGAATAAGGTTAAAATGACTTGCTTAAGAAAAGTTGAGCATGGTGGCTCATGTCTTCAATCCCAGCACTCAGGAGGTAGAGGTAGGAGGATTACTGTGAGTCTAAGCCAGTTTGGGACTACAGAGTGAGTTCCGGGTCAGCCTGGGCTAGAGTAAGACCCTACCTTGAAAAAAGCAAAAATAAATACGAAAACCCAGAGAGAAAGTAAAAGCAAATCCATGTTTTAAAACTTAATTTACTGAGCTTCAGTATCAGTCACTTGAGACGTAAGCAATTAAACCCACTCTAGAATACCTCTAATTAGAACAAAATCATGCAAAACACACCACCCTGGGGCTATGAAGTTATTAGGATACTGAGAACTTGAACTTTTATATTTCCTGATTTGGCCAAGCTAGGTGGTTGGGGGAACTGAACTAAAATTTTGTGTTAATGTTATCTTAAACCATGTTTCTACATTTCAAGTTTTTGGAAGGTCAGATGGGGGAGATTCTTGAGGATTAAGGCCAAAGCAGAAAACTGACCTTTCAGGACAGTTTGCAGCGACTGACTATCAAGTGACTGAAGTCTCAAAGGTCACACACCTCTTACTAAGCACAATCAGCCAGAATTCCTGATGGCTCAGGGATATGCAGGGAAAGAAATATTTATCCATACTAGCTGATGATACAGAAAGTGAAGGTTCATTGTAAGCTCCTAATATTTAGTGAATAATAAATACAGGAAATCCTAAATGAGTTAGGTTATAAGGAGTCAAGAATTCTGGCTGCCAACTTTAGGTTAATCATTTGATGATATCACAGTTCAAGCTCTCTACTATTGTTTGAGTGTGCCCCTTACCCATCAATTCATTTGTGTAACCTTAATTCCTCAGTGGAACACACACACACACTTTCTCTTCATTTTTCCCTATGCTATGAAGCAGAATGAGTCCCTCATCATGAGTGGCTACTAAATCTTAGATTTAGCCTCCAGAACTGTGAGACAAAATAAATTTATTTTTTCATATTAATTATACAATCTCAGATATTTTGTTATCGTAACATAAAATGGATGCGCACACTCAGCATTGAAAAGCACTGTATGCTTCCCAATGGAAAACTGGCAACAGGTAAAGTGAAACTTGAGCTTTTTGCTAATACAGAAAAAAAGATTACAGTATGTCTCTTAAAACCTACAGAGCACTCAAAGTTCCAAACTCAATTCAACAATCTTCATATAGCTTCCATACAGCCAGAAATTATTAGCACTGTAGGTAAAAGCTATCCTCATGCATAAGTATCAGTGGATTGAAAACAAAGGTTTTCAGCTAAGCATGGTGATATACATCTCTAATTCTAGGCTGTATGAGGCGAAAAAGCAAAAGGTTCATGAGTTCATGGCCAGCATGAAATACACAGTGAGTTCAAGACCAACCTGGGGTATATGGTGAGACAATGTCTCTAGATAAATGAATAAATATTTCTCCAATGCATCACAAAAGTGCCAATGGACATGACTCCCAGTTAAAGAATGCCCTATTTATTTTTTTACATTTTGATGAGTTCTGGCCATGACTTCTATTTCCAACAGTGAACATAAATGCCCCCCAAATACTCTTATGTATGAATACTTAATCCCCAGTTGGTGGTGCTGTTAGGGAAGCTTGTGGAGCCTTTAGGAAGTGAAGCTTTTTGCTGAAGGAAGTATGTCACTGGAGTGGTTATTTAGATTTTATAACCTGAACCCACTTCCTATTTTCTCTTTCTCCTTTCTTTCTTTCTTTTCTTTCTTTCTTTCTTTCTTTCTTTCTTTCTTTCTTTCTTTCTTTCTTTCTTTCTTTCTTTCTTCTTTCTTTCTTTCTTTCTTTCTTCTTTCTTTCTTCTTTCTTTCTTCTTTCTCTCTCTCTCTTTCTTTCTCTTTCTCTCTTCCTCTCTCTCCTCCTTCCTCCCTGCTGATATGACAATGTGATGTAGGTTTTGGTGACATAAGTTGTAGTGATGCCAGTTTCCCTGCTCCTGCCATGCTTTCCCTGCCATGATGAAACTTCCCTTCAAAACTGTAAGTTGAAATAAACCCTTTCCTTCCTTAAGCTGCTTCTGGTTGGATATTTTGTTCCAGCTATGAGAAATAACTGATTCACCAACTGAAAAGAAATTCTGACTGTTATAGGACTTCAGTGAAAATATTCTCACCAATCAATCTTGAATATGGTCCTTCTGTAACTATCTGAGCCTGTTGGTCATAGGATTCTAACCACACTGATATGTAGTTCAAGGAAAGGGCTAAAAGGCAATTTTTAAAAACTTTATAGGCCCTTCTTTTGTACTGGGATAGGGAGAGCTAATTAAACTTTATGGGTAGATTTCCAGCCTTAGGAGTGACTGTGTTTGGGCTGGTTTTGACAGATTTGAATTGACCCATAAGATGCTGGAACTCGGAAGAAAAGCAGTTATATCCTCAGACCTCCATGTCAGCACATCTTTTCCAAGCATTGAAATGCACTTTCTGGGCACTAAAGATTGTTATTTCAAGTTCTTTCTTTATAACTCTTAAGACATGCTAATATACTTTAGTAGAAATATATTCATGGGCTGGAGAAATGGCTCAGCAGTTAAGGCACTTGTCTACAAAGCCAAATGACCCCAGTTTAATTTCCTAGTATCAACGTAAAGCCAGATGCACAAAGTGGTGGATGCATCTGGAGTTTTCAGATGCTAAAGGCCCTGGCATGCCCATTCTCTGTCTGTCTCTCTTCTATCTCTCTCTGCTTACCAATAAACAAAAATATCTTTAAAAAAGAAATATATTCATATTTTTTGAAATTGCTAAAGTTCATACAGACATATTATATACATGTGTTGATCTTGCCTCTACAAATCCTGAAGGTAGACACTTTCATATATTTACAAAAATTTTTATTTATTTATTTGCAAGGAAGAGAGAGAGAGAAAGAGAATGGGCATGCCAGGGCCTAGTATTGCTACAAACAAACTGCAGGTGCATGCACCACTTTGCATCTGGCTTTATGAGAGTATTGGGGAATTGAACTCAGTCCATTAGACTTTGCAAGCAAGTGCCTTTAACTGTTGAGCCATAACTCCAGTCCAATGAGGCAATTAAGCTGTAGAAGAGTTAAAATGATTTGCCAAAGGTAGGTGAAATTCAATATGAGATTTCCTAACAGTTTTCATGCTCACTTATTTATAACGCAGGACTATTCAAGGCTTACATCAGATCACTGTCATGGACAGCAAAGGCAGCACTTGACTCCTAGAAAAGCTGAAGTCCTAGGACAGCTCAAAGACAGCCAGCCATACACATACATTGACAGAAATACCCAGGATAGGTTCCAGCTTGATTCCTGCCAATCAGGTATTGCCAAGTTTAACATCATGATGGTATCTTGTTTAGAGATGAGAACAAAGAAACCATTCCAAAAATAGCCACCAAAACATAGCCAGAAGATTGCTGTGGTTTTTGGAGAAAGGCAGTGGCTCACTTCCTTCCGTAAAGACCATGCCCTTCCAACCACTTCTGTTTCTTGACACGGCTAGTAACCAGGGAAGTTCTCTAATGCTTCTTCCTCTCCTTCCAAGCTAGGTTACTACTTTGTTTTCCTAGTAAAATGTTTTCTTTCTCCTTCCTCAATCTTAACAACTTACTTCTCTGTGAAGTATCAAGAGTTAAAGTAGAAAATGCTTTTAATTCGGGTGGAACATGTCTGTGCCAACTTCTCACCTACTCATGTCTTTACCTAACTACATCACCTTCCTGTCTGTTCACCTTACTATCCTCATGCCAATACACTGGATTATAGGCCATTTTTTTTCAACAGGTTCATCTTACAAAGTTACAGCATAACTTATGACTTCTCTGCTCTCCAGTAGTAAAGATTCAGTGTGGTTAATGTTTCAAGCATCCAAATACTTTTAGAGTATGGTCACTTGGGATAGGAAACACAAGTATGTGGTCCATCCCATTTATATTGTAGTGGTTTGAGTGTAAGATGTCCCCCATATCTTCATGTGTTTGTGATTAATTCCCAGCAGTTGGAGCTTTTAGAAGGTAGAGACTTGATGGAGGAGGTGTGTCACTTGGGGAATGACTTAGGATGTTATGGTGAATCCTGCTTGCTATACTCACCACTTTCTCTCTGCTTCCTCCCTGATGATAAGGTGTGACACCCAGCAGTCTGCTCCTGCCATGTTTTCCTCATCAAGATGAAATTTCCCCCTTAAACTATAAACTAGAAATTAACCCTTTCTTTCCATAAGCTGCTACTGGTTTGGTGCTTTGGCCCAGCACTGAGAAGGTAACTGCTACAGATATGTATGCATGAGCACTTGAGAACCATGAAGGATGAATCCTAAGATAAGCTTGTAGATTTCCAAACTTACAAACACTACCAGAACTTTCCTGACAAGATGAAGTAACACATGGTTCCAGGAGTGTTGTGGTGGTGCTTACACCTAATATTCACCCTCAAACAGGTGGAGAATAAAAGCCATACGTGGTGTGAGTGGCTAAGCTCTTCATAGCATCTCAACCTGCAAAGTCAAACCAAGGCATCAGAAAAACGATTACCTAGGCACATGGTATCTTTGGGATCAAAAATGAGCATTACAGCTATAACTGTTGTGAGCCCCCAAAGCCCCGTCTTATCCCACCAAAGGCATGCTATTGTTCATCACATGGCTACTGCCATAGGGACAGGCTGAAATTGTACCCCCCTTTATAGGTTAAAATGATAAAGTGGGCTAAAATAATGTCAAAAGATTTAATCAACTGGGAAGAAACAGAGTACTGGACTAAACCAGAAATATGAGGTCACTCTGCTCAGTTACTGTCTCACACCGGGAGAAAGACACACAAAGCACATATGGCTACAGAATGCTTGACAGGCAGCTGGTCTAAACAGAGATGAACTGTCAGTACAGAAAATGCACACCAGATTGTTGAGACAGTATAAAAGATGGATATAAATTTCTTCTGAATTTTTATAATGAGTGTATATTGTAATACTCTTATTTCGGTTATATTGGGCTAAGTAAAATACTAAAATCAATGTTGCCCATTTCTTTTTGCTGTTTAAAATGTGTACTTGTGTGCCTTCCATTTGTACTTCATGTTCTATTTCTATTGAGCAGTGGAGATACAGACAAAGCTTAAACTTCTTTAGGGGTTGGCTTCTAGAGGAAAAGTGAAATTGCTGAAGGTTTAGTTTCAAATGCTCTTGTTAAAAATAAGATCTTGGGCTGGAGAGATGGCTCAGCGGTTAAGGCACTTGCCTCCAGTGCCTAAGGGCCCAGGTTCAATTCCCCAGCACCCACATATGCCAGACCCACAAGGTGGTGGCCCTGGTGCTCTCTCCTTCGCTTCTCTCTGTGTATTTCTCTGCTTGAAAATAAATAAATAAAATATTAAAAAAAATAAAAATAAGATCCTTTCTTTGAACATCCCTCCCATCATGTTGCACAGTAGAGCTGGACAATGACGAGATCCCTCCAGCCACAGCTTATCCTGGTTTGGCCACATGCTATCACAAGTCTTTACTTATTTGGTTTTAGAGTCCTACATTCATTTTTCAATTAGCCTAGACACTGATAAAATAAACATTATATTATTTTTAGTATCTCTAAATAATACAGAAAAAACTTACAAGTTTTGAGATGGTGAGTCTGCTGCTGGAATGCACAGGTATTTAACTCCCTGTAAAATGATAAAACATAGAAATACAACTAAAATATGATATTTAGTGCAGAAAAGCATTTAAAGAAACTATTTACTCAGGTCAAGAAACAAAATAAAATAAAACGAAAATGAGAAGTTTTCATGCATCTTGCTGCCAAGGAACTTGGGGAAAAGCTCTATAATTAAGGTTCCTGCTTCTTTTCCATGACCATACATGTAAATATTCATGCTCTAGTTTGAAAACAACTTACAAGTTTAGAAAAAAAATTCAAAAACTGCATTAAACAAGTGAGAGTTGAGCACTTCAATGTCAAGTTTCGTAAGTCATCTGAGATGCTTTTCACATAGTTCACATTTTCTATATATTTCCTTTAGGATCCTGAACATTCAAAAAGGAAGTACTGTTAGTCAACTCAAAGAATGACTCAAAACCAACTGTAATTTTATGCGTTAGAGTTCTTTCTTTTTTAAATATTTGATTTATTTGAGAGAGTAAGAGAGCCACTGCAAACGAACTCCAGATACATGAGTCACCTTATACATCTAGCTTTATGTGGCTACTGGAAAATTGAACCCAGGTCCTTAGGCTTTTCAGGCAAGAACTTTAACTTCTGAGTCATATCTCCAGCCCCTCTTTCTTTTTCTTAAACAAATGTATGTGTGTGCATATGTATATAGGGGCCAGGAGCTGGCATTGGGTGTCTTCCTCAGTCATTTCCACACTTTTTTTGTTGTTGTTGTTGTTGAGACAGGGTCTCTCACTGAATCTAGAGATCACTGATTTGGCTAGATTAGCTAGATATCAAATCTTAGGGATCCACAGGTCTCCACCTACTGAAGTGCTGGGTTTACAAGCATGTGCAACCACACTCAGCATTTTATGTGGGTCCTGGGGATCTGAATTCAAGCCCTAAAATGCTTATACAGCAAGAACTTTCCCTTCTGAGCCATCTTTCCAGCCCCTGTGCAAAAGCTTTCTATGACAATCATTAGGGTCACAAGAGTCACAATACCACCAACAGGTATTTGCAACCTAGAAATGATTTTGCTTTTCATTCTTTAAAACAAATGGCTTAATTTGAGGGGGAAGAAAGTTCACCTAATCCTCTATAAATACATTTTTTAAAAATTTTAGGTAAGTTCATGATACAACAATCATGCTAAAAACCTGGTTGAATCTTATTGTGCCCCATGACTAGGAGGCTCTGTACCTACACCACCACCCTGAACACTGGGTCCAGCTTGCCCTGCATCCATGCCAACTCTAGCCACACATTCCAAGTAAAGGAGGAACTCGATCCATCCACTGTTCATCGAACCTAAAAACCAGCAGGCCCTGTGCCCACACCACCATTACTGGAGCTAGTAACTAGGAGGCTTTGGGCATGTCCATCTTTCTCCTGCTCTTGGTAAAGAGACATTGCACCCATGCCACCATTTATTGGCCCACTGATCACCAAGTCCCAAGTAAAACCTGCCCACTGTTCCCTGCACCCTGGGTTTAGAAACTCATGTACCTGCATTATCTCCCACTGGACTCCTGTCTAATAGGTTCTATGCTTCCACCACCACTAACTGCATCCCATGACTAGGAGGCTCTGCACCCACTCACTGTGCTCCAGGTCCAGAGTTCCTTCACCTGCTTACTCTTCCATGTGCCCCTAATAAAAGAGGTACTATACCTGCACCACCATGTGTCAGTCCCTGAGACTAAGAAGCTGTACACCCATGCCATGATTATGTGTCACATGTTCAGCAGGACCTGTACCCATGTTATCTCTTGCCATGTGCCCTGGTAAAGGAGGCCCCAAGCCTGCCCATTGTTTGCTGCACCCCAGGACTAGAAAGCCCTGCACCTGACTACCAAATGCACCCCTAGTAAAGGAGGCCTTGTGCCTGCACCACCATTCACCATGCCCCATGACTTGCAGGCTTTGTGCAGACACTACCACTGGTGGTCCTTGGTAAAGGAGGCCCTGTGTTCACCCAATGTTCACTGCATCCCAGGTTCAGGATGCCCTGAGATCATGTCATCTCTCATTGCTCCTAGGGTAAAGAAGGCCCTGTACCTGTGCTATCGCTCACTGTTCATCAGGTATAGCAGGTTCCATGCTTATCCACGTCTCACTGCACCACGGTCCAAGACGCCTGGCACCCATGTCACCTCTCACTGCTGCTTGAGTAAAGATGCTCCACACCCAAGTCACCACTCCCTATTCTCTGAGTGCAGCATGCCTTGTGTCTGCACAACTCTCACTGTGCAGTGGGACCAGCAGTCCTATGCTGATACCATGGCTTGACCATAAACCAACATCAATCTTCTACAGTAAACTTCGCCTAGGATCAAAGTGTAATACAAAAGGGTCATTTACAACTAGGCGTAACCAGAGTTGCTGATAAATAAGTGATGGCATTATGGCCACTCAGCTTTAATAGCTGAAAGGAACTAAGTGGCTAGTGAAGTGGCCTGTAGTAGGCCCTTCAGAAAAAAAAATGAATCATTAACAAATATTGGGAAAAGGGGTAAGTTAAACCTGGAACAGATGTGAAAACACAACAAAGGAACACAAAGAATATGAGGGAACAATTCACCACAACCTATTCCCAGACTCCCAACTCCCTATAATAGAAACCACTGAGACAGGGAAAATGTCATGGAAAGAATTCAGAAACTTCTTTCTAAAAAAAAAAATTAATGCTCATACAGAAGATTCAAATAAGCAGATAAATGAACTAAGGAAATCTGCATAAGACCTTGACAAGACAGTCTCCAAAGTGAATGATACTGTTAGAAAATTGGAGGAGAAAGTCCAAACCCTGGAGAGGACAAATTCAGCAAGGAAGTCAAAATACTAAAAAAGAACCAAACATGAATTCTGGAGCTGAAAGAAATAAGTATTTAAAACTTATAGACACAAATGGCCTTGATATTCATAACTTCAGAGTGTCTGATAATACCTACACATAATGGGAGGAAAAGATGATACCAAAACAAAACAGTGACTAACTGAGCAGGGAAAGAGAAATGAGGGAGGTTGTGGAGGGAATCATAATGGTTTATGGCCTATAATTATGGAAGCTATCAATAAAAAGTTGGAATTGAAAGATTATACAAAATTAGGCAATCAAGGCCCAGAAAGACAAAAATTGCATGTTACTGTATGTGGATCCTATCTTTTATGTTTATACATAAGTAAGTAAGAGGATTTGATAATGAGTCGAGACTATGAATCAAAACAGGAGACCATGAGAGGAGAAGAGGTGATTAGATGGGTTGAGAGGACAAAAGGAAAAAAAATAGAATAAAAGCCACAGTAAGGAAGGGAATAAGGGGAAGAAGACATGAAGGAGGAAAGACAACAAAAAACAAAATTTGTTTGAGAAGCTGGAGAGATGGACAGCGGTTAAAGGCACTTGCTTGCAAAGCCTGATGGCACCAGTTCGATTCCCCAGTATCCATATATAATAGCCAGATGCACAAACTGGCACATGCATCTGGAGTTTGTGGCAATAGGCCCTGTCACGCCCATTCTTTCTTTTTCTCTCAAGTAAATAAATAAAATATTTTAAATAGTGTGAAATATAGTATAATGAAACCAAATTCTTTGTATGCTGATGAAAATATTTAAAATTTTAAAAATGTGGTTTCCTTCTCTATCAGAATTAACATTATAGTTTCAAAAGCCTTTGATATCACAGAAAAATATAAAATATGTAAACCTCAGGAAAAACTATCTTTTTTCATTTGCAAAAGAAAGTGGCTTTCTATAGAAGTCAATGAATTATTAAAAAATGTTTTTATTTATTTGCTAGCAGAGATATATAGAGAGAAGAGAGGTAGAGAAAATGGGTGTGCCAAGGCCTCTAGCTGCTGCAAATGAACTCCAGATGCATGTGCCACTTTGTGCATCTGGCTTTATGTGGGTATTGTGGAATTGAACCCAGGTTGTTTGGCAACTTTGCAAGCAAGTGCCTTACTGCTGAACCATTTCTCCAGTCTTCAATGAATCATTTTTTCCAAATTTCACAGAATCTTGCAATTATAGCTTGAATAATAAGGAGAAAAACATTAGAAATTAGAAAAATGAAATAAGACAGCTATGTATAATAGTAACACACACACAAGTCCCTTGGAAGATAAAGTTACAAAACAACTTGTCTTTTAAATTACTGAAAGCTTTGTAATTTTTCATTTAACTTTTACTAGTAACTTCTATCTCCTGGAATTTCAGTGCTCCATTTTATGACTTAGACCTAGAAGGATCATTTCAATCCATGCTTCTATAGCTCCTCATATATACCCTACTTTTTCAGCACCTACCACGGAACCCCATTCTCCACCAACCCTTTTTGCTCAGGTGCAGGCTCAAGTCTGGGCTTCACTGCTGATATGCTATAGCAGACAGAATGGAAATAGTGACAGGGACAAGGTGGTAGCAGGTAGCTTGTGCTTTGCTGGTGCAGGTGGGCAGCAGGGCACACCAGATCATTGTTTCTTCATATCTGTTCCTGGAACTCTTGTAGAGTCTGCTGCTCTAGTCTTTCTGAGAACACTAAAAGCTTTCAACTATCTCTTAATCCTTCCCTTCCTACGAAAGCTGGCTTAGAATGGGATTTGTTAAGTAATATAAACCTCCTTCCCATTTGTCACATTATGAGACAAAGGGGGAAAACAAAAGCAAAAACAACCCACATTTTTCTTCTTCTATAATTTCTATATATTTTTTCTAGCTTTGAAAAAAGGCAAGTTATTTAATAATAATTTGAAAATAATCAAATCACAAATCATGAAGTCAGTTATTACATTGCCAGTAAAGGATCTTGGGGACCTCGGGGAAGATGTATTTCACCTTTGTTTATCCAAATGGGAACATTTCACCTTACAGAAAATGGGTTTTCCATGCTAACTGAACTCAGAGATCTACTGGCAGAAGAAGAAAGACCAGCAGTGTGTCTTGCCTGACTTTCACATGTCAGTTCGACTATCTCCCTTATGCCTCTATCTTCATATTTCCCAGGCTCCGGGTGCTACACTGTTCTAGAAACACTGAGAAGTTATCTGGAATTCCAAACCTGGAGAGACATTATACAGTGATTTAAAGGACAAAACATTGGGAAAGAAAATGTTACTGCCAAGAAATGTCACCTCCTTCCTTCTCTCCACTGAAAGGCTTCCTAGAGCTGCCATTATAGTAACTCACTCTTATTTTGGGTTTGCAAGTGAAAGTTGGCATCCAATCAGGCAAGTGTGAAGTGGATTTTTCTATGACAGAACAGAAATACCTGCTTCTTCCACAGGTTGGTGGCCACTTCATTCTAACTGAATCTAAAGTCAGCCCACTATGTATTGTGAAGAGACAAAAATGGAGAAAATAAGGGCTTAGATAGAGGTTACACCAAATAGCTCTTTGCCTATTAAGAACATCTACCATGAATACAAATAGCAGGGTGAGTGGGAAGCATTGTACATCTTTTAGGCCATTCCAGGATGAGGGCACATTCATCTGTGTGGTGCCTGATGCACAAAAAGAGAAGTACTTTGCCTCACAAAGCAGAAGAGCTCATTAGGTGAACAGGAGAGTCTGCCAAATATAGGAAGTAGGCATTCTCCCTCTACAATGAAGAGGAGGTACAAGGATGAGGAGGCCACACTGGGCCCCTCACACTCATATCTGAAATGGGCAAATGGCAGCTATACCTTCTTACCTTTTCTTTGGGGGGCAGTTTTGAGGTAGAGTCTTGCTTTAGCCCAGGCTGACCTGGAAATCACTATGTAGTCTCAGGGTGGCCTCAAAATTCACAATGATCCTCCTACCTCTGCCTTCAAGTGCTAGGACTAAAGGCATGTGTCACCATATCCAGCCTACTTTTAAAGCACAACATGTACCTTCCAACTGCATATTTGGAAAAATACTGCTGTTAAAACAGTTCATGATATAGTGTCAAAGACTGAATAACAAATACACAATAAATAAAGTTCCTGGAATCAAGCCTGGCCCACAGTAAGCATTCACTAAAAGTCTTCTGAATGCTGAGAACAGGTGAAATCAGAGTCCATAGAGATTAAAACATGAGAATAGCACAAGGAAAAACAGTTAAGTATTTTTTTTATGCTAGTGACTGTGGAAGAAAGAGAGCTGGGTTTTAGGCCATGCAAAGGGCATGCTGTCTATACATGCTCCAGCAACACTAGAACAGGACACAACATTTGACCATGATCTATAATAAGAAATATGCAAATTCAGCCATGGAAGGAATCAAAACTGTCAAAAAGTCTCAGCTGTTTGTCCCCCAAGTATCTGTTTATCTTGACTTACCATTAACAAAGCTCAGATCTCTTAGAGGCCACAGAAGGCATAACTTGAGCTATCTAAAAAAATAAAATAAAATAAGGCATCAGATGCCCACACATGTGCTCAGCTTCTAACAGTTAGAATTCAGAAAGCATACTCCAAATTTCAGGGCCACCAGAAAGCTGGGCTGACTGAAAAATTACCATAGCACTACTAATGGGGCAGTTCAGTTTTCATGCCTTGTAAAATAGACATTTCCTCCATAAAACCTACAAAAAGAACTTCTCTCTGGTGGTAATGTTTATAGAGACAGAGAAAGAGATATAGGGTGAGATGTGTTTAGCTACATTATAGAAAGTAGAGCAAACTTCGAAGCCTAAACAAATAATGTAAAAATTCTATAACAGTTCTATAATAAATAATAAAAACAGAAATAATCTTTCCAGGACTACAGCCTGTGCTACATAACACTTACTTTCTCATAGTACCTCCATTATTTTCAAAAATATAAAAATAAAATTGGTTTCCTTTTCCCCTCAAATAAAATTCTCATAAAATTGAAGAAAAAAAAAAGCAGCACTTTCAATGGTGTTTTAAGACAGTGGACTGGTGGAAAGCCAATTAATATTTGGGGCTATTAAATGTCAACTTACAGATTTTCAATCTATAGGGCTTGTTACATGTTGTACTGAATACTAAAATAGTCAATTGAAAGAACTCTGCTTGAGTTTTTAAGGCTTGTCCAATTCCTATAAGGGACAAAGAAAAAAGAGCTTATTTCTTTGACAACATAGTATTTGAGTAGCCTAACATCCATAGAACTGCAGAAGTACTAATGAAATAGGGCCCCAGAGGGAGGAGAATGAGATTTAAGGAAAAGTCTACACAGAGGTGTCTGCACATATACAGGATTTTCCCCATACCAAAAGCATCACACTTGCTACTATGAACCACATAGTACAAAAATTAGGAAAATACAAGATAAGTAGAAGAGTTAAGAGGGATTTGCTAATAAAATCTTCCTGGTGAAATTTTTCTGTTTTAAGTTTTGAAATTACATCAAGAGATACTACTGGGCTCAGAAGAAAGTTCAGAAAGTATTCCAGAGGTTGGTTTGAAAAAGTCAACGATATCTAGGCCAATATTCTCAAAAGTTCTACTGATTTTCAGTTTTCTGTTTCAGTAAGTATAACCACCAGAAGTCTGGTTCTTTGGGCCTGAAACTAAAGATTATACTTAAAATAATATGCAGGCACACACTTGAAAAGCAGAGCCAAACTTCTGATTGCAAGACTAGAAAAAAAAAATCAATGTCACTTGTTTCAAGGAAATTTCTAAAACTCATATATTCCTTCCCTTGAAATATTTTAAAAATCTTCTTAAGAATTCAGCTGACATTCTACCTTTCAAAAGATCAAGCTACTCAGAAGCCATTCTCTTGATCCCAGGAAAAGCAGTCACGAAAGAGAACTCTGCCTTAAAGCTTACAGCAATATGGATGGACTTTAGTACATTACGTTGAGTGAAGTAAACCAGGGACATAGAGACAAGTGCCACAGGATCTTATACATAGGAGCTAAAAATACTTGCATACAAGTAGCATAATGGATAGCAGAGCCTCAGAAGGCTGTGGGGAGGGAGAGACATAGAAGGGCTGGGCAGTGGTACAGGGACACTTTTGGATAAGACGGTAATGGAGTTGGCATCAGTTAACTGTATATTTCAAAATAGCTAGTAGAGAGGATTATTTTTCAGTATCTGAGTTGATTCCAGTTATCCTGATAAGATCAACACACAGTATATGCATATGGTAAATATTGTCCTCTACCTCATAAATACATCTAGTACACACCTATTAAAGAAGAATATAACTGTATCCTTGTGGAAGCATACTCAAAGAACAAGAGGAAAGGACCAGATATCCACACAATGGAAAAGTTATTTTAGCTGCTATATTAGTTACTTTCTCATTACTATAACCACATACCTGATAAGAAGCAACTTAAGAAAGGAAGGGGAGGTGATACTTGCTTACTTGAAACTGCATTGAAATGCTACATTTCAGGTTGGACCACGTCAGTCTCCTTGATACAGACTCCTCTTTGCAGTGTGTCTGCATTCCAGAGATGGCACTTAATTTGTGTGCAAGACAAACCCAGTGCCTGGCCCATGCATTTTGATTAATGTCTTTCTTCAACTTAAGAATTTACATGCATCTCATAACATCTGTAGAGATTATGTTGTATTAAAGGGAAAAAGTAGAAGTCAAAATTACATCCTCAGGAAGGTAACATCTAGAAAAATGTGTGAAGTTTAAGAACTGAAAGTCATCATAGAAAATAAAAAAAATAGCTAGGTGTGGTGGCATAAGCTTTTAATCCCAGCACTCAGGAGGCAGAGGTAGGAGGATCACCCTGAGTTTGAGACCACCCTGAGACTACATAGTGAATTCCAGGTCAGCCTGTGCTAGAGTGAAACCCTTCCTCAAAAAAAGAAAAATAGGTAAGGTCTCAGGAGATACTTTTGAAATTCCTGACCATTTCTCTCTTTTAAAAATTGATGGCGCTAGAGTAAAAATCGCAAGAAAATTACTATAGAAAATCACCACTGAAGATAAACATGGCTGTAGATTCTACACTGGACACATATTTTCTTAAAGTGCCCATTTGCCACTGATTCTTCTCACCTGCTAAATTTAGGCAATTCACCACAAGCTTTCCAAGAAAGCTGTGGTCTTTTGTTGGGTGGGGAGGGAGTGCGAAGGTCAGAGTGGAAGAACAAGATTTAGCCATGGGTTTGATTTTCTGAGCTAAGATGCAAATCAGAAACCTCTACACCTGCTGCTGCTTTCAGGTTAGTCAAAAAATGACATCCATTTGACTTGTCAGGGCAACAGTAAGGACTCGGATATATATTTTTGTTCAAAGTATTTCAACGAAAGGCTTAAATTGGCCTTCTTAGCACATGGGACTTCTTCCAGCCTTTGCAGGTTGGGTTATGGGAAGGCAGCAAGGGAGATCCAGGCAGCTCCACCTCCCCACTTCTGCTGGTTCAGTGAGAAACCACCCATGTACACAGCTGTGACTCTAGAGAACTTTGACCAGTTTCAGCATCCGTTCCAAACTCAGGTGTTCTACAGTGCCCCCCACCCCTTACAAGTTAGTGTCACCTGACCACATCAAAAAGTGACTAAACCATTGCTTAGAAACAAGCAGAAATTGGAGTCAATACTTCAAGTGTGCTATAGATACCATTAAGAAAAATATCATCTATGTCAAAAATGAATTTTTATCTATTTGTGGTGACAAATATTCAGTGGGTCCTCCTTGCTCTGAAAAATGAAGTCCTTGAGCCTGTCAAAATTCCTTTCTGCCTCAGCCTACTCATTTTCTATACCTTCAGCTTGGCTAGCTCCAGGAACACTAGGGCTGCCTAAACCAGGGCCTTTGAAGCTTCCCAACCACCCTTATCCTAAGTCTTGTGGTTTCCTCTGGAATACCCTCTCTGTAGGCTCCTCCCAATGGCCTTTCCTCAGAGGAACCTCTTTCAATATGGCCCAGCAGATTCTTTGAATAGCCTCCTTTATTGATTCAGCCTACAGACTTAACTCCCTATTCTAAGCACCTCATGATCCTAGCATGTAAGCACCTTAGCCCAGCATCCAAAGCTTTGGTTGCTTGATATCAAATTCCTTCAGTGGTCAGCTTTCTATAGTCTATCAGATCTCCCTCCTTGGTGATCAGTAGCAAATGGCTGCAAGTGAAGGAAAGGATGTTTGAGAAGGCAGATGTGATTTCAGAATTTTAAACCTATGGCCACCTATCTTTGTGTCCTGAGAGCTCCAGCTCTTATTACTGGTCAAGATGCCTGCAGCTGGTTCCAAAAGCTCAAGCAGGGCCAGTGCCTTCACCTCTGAAGGTGTGGGCCTCTAACTTCACTGCTTGCTGCCAATGGTATCAGAAGGATGTGGTGAGTGGGTAAAGATGCTCACACGCTCTAAGACTACATTAAACTAGGATGATATGGCCCAAGCTTCAGACCCAGCCAGCTTCTGGGGGCATACCCACTCCATCACAGAGGCTCCTCCTCGGCACCAGGCAGTGAAAAAAGTGGGTAAACTGAGCTCCATATTTTCCTGACAAGAGTCAATCCCATTCCGTACATATTGTCTATAGTTCTATGGCCACAGAAGAGAATGGAGGAACTGCAACAGAACCCCCAAGCCTCAAACCATTACTCTTTGGCAGACAAAGGTATGCTGAGCCTTGGTTAGGCAGCCCAATTTCACATAGCCATTCTGATGAAATATACTTTCTTTTCCATTTTGACGCAGCATACACTGCTTATTTAGAATTGCAGCAATAACTACACTCAGTTCTCTTCCTTACTCTGCTAGAGAGGAGGAAAGAGGTAGAGGGGTTTCTTTTGATTTTATAAAATGAGAAAATGAGATATAATATGTACTTAGTGACAGTATAGTAGGTGATTGACAAATGGCTGATGGCAGATTTGTGGCCAGTGGATCTCCCTTGATGGCAGTCCTATCTATCTTCTCAGCTACTAGAGAATTTAGCAACATACAAAACCAGGCTGTGAGTGTACCAATCAAGCCAGGTTCCCTTTCTTGAGGAGACACAACTCTCCTTTAAGGCCATGTGCTCCATGGGCACACAGCACAGTTCAGAACACATTATTGGTGTGTCTTTTGCAGATTCTGACATTACTGAATTCTTGGGTTGCCTCACCTGTGGCAGAATGATGAACCAATGGTAGCTTGAGCTACTGATGTGTGTTGACTATCTCTTGCCCTCAGGCTTGTACACGATCAGTATTACCAAGGAAGAGTCTTCTAAACAGCATTCATGATCCCTTAGGCTAGCTCTGTATTCTTCATCTGAGTCCCACCTTAGAAATGTCCAGAGATGAGGTAAATAATGACTCAAAGCTGCCCTCAGTTAGTCAGTCTTCAAAAGTCCTTAGGCTCTCCACACATAGAGGTCAGATGTAGTAAAGTCAGAGTTTGAGCCACATGAGAAGAGCCAGGGCAGAAAGAAACTGGGGAATGGGTGGGCAAGGACAAGTGAGGTGGGATGGCACTCTGCCATTTCTCCTTCATGTGAGTACCTTTCTGCCATGTGGCCTAATGAAAGGACTGCCTGAGGTTTACACACAGTAGTACAGCTGGGAGGGCACCCTCCTCCCTCTGCCAAGGTACCAGTGTCCCAGGGTCTCCCTTTGAAGGGGCAGTGTTTTGCTACACCCCTCCCCTACACATGCCTCTGTAAGCAATCTGACAGGCTATTTTTATTCTGACAGCTGCATCCTCTTGCACTGAGATAGAGAAGGAAGCCCCAGGCCACATCAGGAAGAGCTCACATGGGGAAGCACCAGGACATAGGGCACTGTAGACACCAAGGAGACTGAAGGACCCTCACTGGGCTCAGCAGGACATTAAGATGACCAGTAAGAGCCAGGCATGCAGAAGCTGCAGGAGCAGTTTGCATCAGTAAAGGCAGGAAAACCTCAATTTAAAAGACCAGCTAAAAAAATATAAAAACATAATTTCAGGAAATGCTATTCATATTCAGTTACCTATTAGACATTTTTCTTGAGGGCAAAAGACATTCCATAATGCAGTTGAAACCTACCATCTTCAATAAGCTTATAACTGCCTTCTCTTGGGGTTAGGGAACTTGTCTCTTAGAAAAGTCATGTAAGGAGATTTGGGTTATATCTGCCTCACCATTGTTAGGCTCTGCTTAGGAGAACCTAAGAACCTCTGAATTTCCTGAATAGGAAATGTTTCTCAAAGTGGGAATCTCAAGGTCTGGGTTCAGTTCTGTTCATCTGAAATGCCCAGCCCCAGAACTACCAAGTCACAAGTAAGCCAGCTACTTATCATCTATTTTCCCCTTGTTCTGTCAGTGGTTGTGGTTCTTGTGAAGAGGGTTAAGGGCTCTGTGGATCATGTTCATTTAGCTGGAAGAAAGTTGGGTCAAGAGAAAAAGGTTCCAAGCTGGGTTTGGTGACGCAGACCTTTAATTCCAGCTACTTGGGATGCTGAGGCAGTAGACTCACAAGTTCAAGGTCTACCTGGGAGCTTAGTAAGACCCTGTCTTGAAATTAAAAATAAAAAGAGGGGCTGTGAATATAGTTCAGTGATAAGAGTACTTGCCCTACCACCCCC
>PVHP010019061.1:0-16429 GCA_004024765.1 Zapus hudsonius
CAAGAACGAGCCTGCGTCCATTCTCGCGGGCTCAGCCACGCGTCCCTGCCCCAGCGGAACAGGAGCAGCTCACCGGCAGACGAGGAAAATGAGCTCAACATCCTTAGTTATCAGGGAAATGCAAAATAAAATTACTTTGAAATTCCATCTCACTCCATATGACTCAGTAATATCATTTCTGGATATATATATATATATATATATATATATATATATATATATATATATATATATATATATACATATCCTAAGGACTCTACATCTTACTATTGCTGCTCTAGCTAGGAAGTAGAATCAGTCTAAATGCCCAGCAACTGATGACTGGATAATGAAGATGTGGCACATATACACAATGAAATTTTAGTCAGCTGTAAATCAGGATGAAATTATGAAAATTGCAGTAAAATATCCCAAGTAAGGTAACACAGGCTCAGAGTGTTATGACAACAAGATTTATTTCCTCGTGGAGATTTGTTGAAGTTTGTCATCAGCTCATGGATACACTGAGGGTCACAAGGCAACTCTAGACAGTCTCCTTTGCATTACCTGCTTTGAATGTCGTGAGCACTGTATGTATAACCCGGGGACACTCTGTGTCCCTGAGGGGAGTAAAAGCAGGTTGTTTCTGGGAGTTAGGAAATTAAAGCCAAGGTGAGAGGACACAGAGCAAGTCACTGCAGACACTGGCCATGGGGAAGAGGTGGTGCTGTTCAGAGAGGGTAAGGTTGATTGGAGAACCATGGGGCAGGTCTTTCTAAATGTGGACTCTGGTAGAACAGGTGAATGAGGGCATTATTCCTGAATGGCAGTTTAAAGTAATGAGCAGATTCTGGGAACCTGGATGCTCACCCTCTGTTCTCCTCCCTGGTATTAACTTAGTTTCTAGATCCGAGTGTCCTATGACTATGCAAGCAAAGGCCCTGCATTATCTGATCAGTGAGCTTGAAGCACATAAACACTTGGTATCAAAATCAATTGAAAGCATTTTGAAAAAAAAACAAGCTGGAATTTAGCTGGAAGCTTCTTGTCTCCTGGCTGGTTGGCATAGGGCTGGAAAGTGCTGTGCAAGCTGCTGGGGGAAAAAAGTCTCCAACAGGCTTGCTTAAATGTGGATCAACCTGTGTGCTATGTAATGCATTAGTCTGACAAGATGTGCCCAGTGGTGCACATGTGGCATGTCTGTTCTGGGGGTAAGCAACTGTTCTCTTGATTGGATTTGAGGCTTGCTCCTTGGGAGGGAATTCGTGCCTGGTACTGAAAACCTTGTAGTCAAAAGCCTATGGTTGGGGCTGGAGAGGTGGCTCAGTGGTTAAGATGTTTGCCTGCAAAGCCTGATGACCTGAGTTCAATTCCCCAGTACCCATGATGCACAAAGTAGTGCATGCTTCTGGAGTTCATTTGCAGTGGCCAGAAGTGCTGGTACACCCAGTTGCCCATTTTCTCTCTCTCTCTCTCTCTCTCTCTCTCTCTCTCTCTCTCTCTCTCCTTGCAAATATATATATATATATGTGTATATATATATATATATTAAAAAAGCCTATGGTTGAGAAAGCCATAGACCCTGGGATGGGGGAAGCCACTTGTGTTGTTTGACTAAGTGGATATGTTGTGCTCATCAGATTGCCCTCTAAATATCTTTGCTTATTTCTGTGGGTTAATGCCTCTTGCACCTTTGGCTGGAGAAACTGCCTTTTTCAGATAGTAGTGACCAATAAGGAGACTCAAAACTTGTCAAAGTGCTGAACATAAGTGGTTGTTGAGACATTTTATCGAGCCCCCTGAGGCTTAGGGAGCACTGAGGAAGAGAGAGTAGAAAGGACATAGGAGCCTGAAGAAGGGAGGAGTGCTTTGGGACACTATCATCCAGATGTTAATTGGCCATTACTTCATGATCTCACACCAGCTGTTGCTACCTCCACAATACTGAGCTCATCGCATCTTGACATGGATGATGGAGGGGGTGAGGAAATGGGTCATCAAAATGGATTCTAGTTGGAAAGAAGTTCGGTGGAAGGGGAGAGGGAGAGGTGACAAAGAAGCTTTGGGGAGGAGGTTATATTCATATATAAAAACCACGTGAAAGTTAAAAATTAAATAAAAAAGAAGAAATAGTAAATATCCCTTCATTCAAAGTTTCTGAGTAAAGGAAAGAAATACTCTCAGGATTTTAGAAAGGATTACTTTGATAAACATTCCCACAGAACAGTGTTCTACCAGTTTCCTCTTGAAAAACATAGCTTCATGAAAAGATAGTATATAAATATTTAGGATTTGACAATTCTTTTTTTAAAAAAATATTTTATTTATTCATTTTCAAGCAGAGAGAGAGAGAGAGAGAGAGAGAGAGAGAGAGAGAGAGAGAGAGAGAGAGAGAGAACCAGGGCCACCACCTTGTGGGTCTGGCTTATGTGGGTCCTGGGGAATTGAACCGGGGACTTTAAGCACTGGAGGCAAGTGCCTTAACCGACGAGCCATCTCTCCAGCCCTGACAATTCTTTTTTAACTTTTTATTGATTATCTCCGTATATATGACAATTCTTTAATGAGAAAGCACTTGTATGTGCACCATCTCACCAATTTCCCCAAAAGTCCAAAAGGCTAAATGGCTTGTCTGAGCTGCCCAGCTTCTAGAGATCATTGTCCAGGGTTCCTGAACTTCAAGTTCAACTCCAATACCTAGGATCCCTCTTCTGCCCTAGGCTGGGGCTGTGCCTCCCTGCCCCAATTCTGAAGCTGGATCACCTCTTGTTTTTCATACCAAGAGATAACAGATGTCAGGCTGGGAGATGACTCAGTTGTAAAGTGCTTGCCTTGCAAGCATGAAATTCCCTGCACTGCACCCATGTGAACATGCCGAGTGTGGTGGTGCTCGCTTGCAATCCCAGTTCGGGGAAGCTCACCGACCAGCCAGGCTAGTTTAATTAGCAAGCCCCAGGCCAACGAGAGGACCTGTCGCAATAAAGGTGGAGAATAGCTCCAGCCCCTCCTTTCCTTTTTTAAAAAAGAATTTATTATTATTTTCTTTTTTTATTGTCCATAATGAGTTACATTATTTAGTGGGCAAACAATGAGTTGTTATCCCCAATTCCCTGATGCCTCCCCATCCCCAATCCACTGGATAACCTCCTCCATGGGTCGTCTGGATCAGTCCTTGTGACAGGGGACCATGGATAGCCTAGTATTCAGCCAGGTTCTCCTGGCCCTAGTATGTTGTTACTGAGGGTGCCATGCCTCTGGATATTCTCCCCCACCACGGCTCTCATAATCTTTCCACCCCCTCTTCTGCATAGTTCCCTAAAAAAAACAATTTTAATATGTCTTTTTTATTTATTTATTTACTTATTTATTTTCAAGCAGAGAGACAGAGAGAGAGAATGAGCACACCAGGATCTCTAGCCATTGCAAACGAACTCCAGACACATGACACCACTTTATGCATCTGGCTTTACGTGGGTGCTGGGGAACTGAACCAGGGTCATTAGGCTTTGCAGGCAAGCCCCTTAATGACAGTCATCTCGTCAGCCCTCCTTTCCTTTTAATATTTTATATATTCCTTCTGAGTTTATATTAATGTTATCATAACATCATGGAACATTCTTCCTCAGTGGTGACTCAGAAAGTATTGTGGGGTGACGATGTGTTGAGTTGGGGTGGCAGGGGTAGCGGAGGCTCCTTGGAGGCGGCAGTCAGACCCCAGCAGTGACACTATTAGGGAATTGTCAGCACCACGGACAGATCGAAGGTATTTTCAGAAAATAGCTTAAATCAAAGGAAGTTTCCCAGCACAGATTGTAGGCGTCTAAACACACCCTGCTTACTCTATTTTTTTGCATTTTAAACTTTTATTTGCTTGCAAGCAGAGAGAGAAGAGAGACAGAGAGAGAGAGAGAGAGAGAGAGAGAGAGAATGGGTGTGTCAACAAACTCCAGATGCACGTGCCACTTTGTGAATCAGGCTTTACATGAGTACTGGGGAATCGAACCCAGGTTGTTAGGCTTTGCAGGAAAGTGTCTTAACCGCTGAGCCATCTCTCCAGCCCTCCACTCACCCACCCCCTATTTACTCTTTCCAACAGAAAATGTGTGCCTTTTAACAACAATGTTGTATGTATGTTACCAAAGTAGCCTTCATCAATCACACTGCTATGAGGTTGCTGTCATGATCCCAGGGCTACAGATACTGGCGGGTCTATGCGCAGGCTCCATTGCTTAGTGCTATACAACTAAAAAACCCCGCAGGTTTCAAGAATGGATCAGGGATATTGGCTTCAAAGTGTGATTTCCCCACACTGTCTCCTCTAGGCAAAGCTTAGAGCATCACATCCTCTATGAAACCATTTGAGAAACTCACTTCCTCCAATCGAAGTGGTGCCTCCCTCCTCTGCCCCACTCACTGTCACCATACCTCGTATACACCCCACCTCCGTTTCTGCAGCATGTTACCTATTACGGTTCATCTTCTCCTGCTATACTATTGACCTCCTTCAAGTCAGGCTACCTCTAACCCACCGGGCAATTAACAAACACTGCTGAATCGACCTGAAGGAGCTACATGAATCAATCTCAGTAACTAACAAGCAAACCCTCAACTGGCAGATCCACAGGGTGGGGTGCTCCAATGCCTGATACTAAACCCCTTTCTTCATTTAAAAAACATTTTAGGGCTGGAGAGATTGCTCAGTGGTTAAGGTGCTTATCCGCAAAGCCTAACAACCTGGGTTCAATTTCCCAGTACTCAAGTAAAGCCAGATATACAGAGGCGTGCACATATCTGGAGTTTGTTTGCAGTGGCTGGAGGCTCTGGTGTGCCCACTCTCTCTGTCTGTCTTTCTCTCTCTCTCTCTCTCTCTCTCTCTGCTTGAAGATAAATAAAATATTTTAAAAAACATTTTAGTTTAAAAATATTTATGCATGTGTGTAATGGGTTTCTATGTGGAGGTCTAAGAACTGCCTTGGGTGTCAGTTCTCACCTTCCACCTTGTTTAGGGACAGGGTTTCTTTGTTTGCTACTGAGTGAACCAGGATAGCTGGCCTGGAAGTTTCCAGGAATTCTCTTGTCTCTGCCTTCCATCTTTCTGGGATTACAGATAAGTGCCACTGTGTCACTTATGTGGGTTCTGGGGGTCTAAACTTGTGTCTCCATGTATACATAGCAAGCACTTCCCCATGGAGCCACTCCCAGCCAGTCTTAAAGTCTTGAACAAAATCAAAGTGATGATGGAGCAAATAAGGACATCAGAGATGACTGACTCCCAATGTTATTTTCCAGGTTGTTCACAGGATTTTAGGACAACAGATTAGAATGAAAACTTGAAAGCTACTCAATGATGTAATTGGCTTATGTTATTGAACGTTGATGTTTTCAAGATTAGGATCGAGGACTGGAGAGATGGCTCAGTGGTTGTTGGAGCTTCCTGTGTTAGCATGAAGGCCCTAGTCCTTCCCGCATGCCCACACAGCAGATGGCTTCCCTCCTGTGTGGACTCACTTGTGAACGTAGAATTCTGCGCTCTGCTGAAGACCCTGCCACATATCCCACATCTGTATATCTTTTGTCTTATGTCATTCTCTGATTATCAGAATCCTGGTTTTGTTTAGGTTAGTAATGCAAAACTGACTCAGCCTCCAATGCACCCAAAATGGCTGCTGAATAGTTCTGACCAAAGAGATGTAAAGGAAAGTCACTGAGCAAGGCTCTCAGGAAAGTTATTTCCAAGGAGGAAAACGAAGCTGGGGTAAGACATGTTCTTTGCATTTTTCTCTTTTCTGGGAAGCAGAAAAGACAGTTTCTGGGACTATTGCAGCCAGCTTTCTAGTTGCTGCGCAGAAAGAACCCAAACAAAAGCGGCTTGTGGAGGAATGGGTTTATTAGGCTTATGGACTCGAGGGGAGACTCCATCCTGGCAGGGAAAACAATGGCATGAGCAGAGGGGTGGACATCACCTCCACCATAGCACTGCAAACAGTGGCAGGAAGGTGTGCCAAATACTGGCAAGGGGACGCTGACCTACAACACCCACAAGCCTGCCCCCAACAACACAGCTCCAGCAAGGTTCTAATTCCTGAACTGCCATCAGCTGAGGATTAATCATTTCGAACACATTCATTTGTTTGTGAGGGACACCTGGATCAACCCATGACAAGGACCTATGACAGAAGTCACAGCATTTTGTAACCCACAGGCAATAGCATGAGGACAAAGGCCACGGGCTAGGATGCATGGCAGAAAGAGACGTGAGCAGGGCTGGTACAATAGAGACTCCATTCTAAACTTACATGTTTTCCTGTTTTCTTCTTGTGACCTAAGAAATAGGAAGCCAAAGTCATTATTAATTGGCTTTTCTGTCCTGGGCATCTGTACCCATACCTGACTAATATAAAAGAAGACTTCTGCATGTCGGCACATGAAAATAAGTTATGTCCAGAGGAAGGCATGGGAATAGTTATAAAATAAGAGACAATGAAAGCACTGCTTCCCCTGTGAGACCATGAGAAGGTGTTCTAGGAACGTAACACACAGTGATGATATGGAGGTTCTGAAGGTGTTCCCACCAAGGACTCAGCCATCATCACTGGCCAGGTAAGATCCAGAAAGCTACTTTCTCCACTTCAGAAAAGCTCACTAGAAGGCAGGCAGTTGCAATATCCTCTTGCCGTTAGTTCTTGGGATTTCTCTTCCCATCACCCAGATCTTCTTTTTTCCCCTGAAAGGTCACTTCAAGTTTGAGGGATTGTCTTTCCGGTCATTGAGAAAAGCAAAGGACTTGAGTGATCATGCTGTGCAAACAGATTCCGGAAATTCAACTTCAGATTCTAGTGTTTTTAAGGGAAGTGTGGCTTCAGAGCACCTCTGTGAGAGATACACATTTCTTTTTTGCTTTTCCCTTTTGGTTTTTCGAGGTAGGGTCTCGCTCTATCCCAGGCTGACCTGGAATTCACTATGTAGTCTCAGGGTGGCCTCGAATTCACAGCGATCCTCCTACCTCTGCCTCAGGAGTGCTGAGATTAAAGGCGTGCACCACCATGCCTGGCAGAGATGCCATTTCTAACTCTACAATGTAAACTCCTTTATACTGGTCTGAGGGTGAGCAACATCTTATCCCTGTGCTTAAAAGGGATGAGGGAAAGTATGTCCCTAAAATGCAAGTGTTGGCTCAGCTGAGTGGTCCATGAATCTCGTGGCTTTAGTAATTTGTGTGTGTGTGTGTGTGTGTGTGTGTGTGTGTGTGTGTGTGTGTGGTATTTATGCACGTACATGGAGGTTAGAGGTCACAAGGTGTGTCTTCTTCCGTTGCTCTCCTCTTAATTTTACTCAATCCCACTGCTCACTAATTCATCTAGGCTAGCTAGCCAGTTTGCCCTGGGATCCTCTGTCTCTGCCTCCCAAACCCTGGGATTACAGGCAGCCATGCTGGGTGGGGCTGGGAATCCTAAATCCAGTCTTCATACTTGCACAGCAAGTGCTTTGTCTGCTGAGCCATCTCCCCAGCCCTGGATGGTAGTAATTGCAAGAAGCAATCATTTACCAATTAGGCTTTTCAGGCGTGTACCCCATAACCCCAGGCTCCCCAGCACTGTGTCTCTGTGTGGCTTTCCTCTGAACAGAGTCTAGCTGGATTCACTCCTCCTCAAACACACACTTCAAACTAAAAGGAACTTCCAAGAGAATAGCGTAATGAAGAAAGAACCACAGCAAAGCGTATTATACAATTTCAGAATGCCAGTGAAAAGGTAAACTTCTTTAATATTACATTTCCAATCTGATTTGGAGTCAGAATGCTTTTGGGATGGCATCACTGGAAACTAAAAGACAATAGGAAGGTGCTAGGAGAGAACTGCATCCAACTCAGAATTCTCTATTCAATCAAATTTTAGAATCAAGCCAGACATGGTGGCACATGCCTTTAATCCCAGCACTCAGGAGGCAGAGGTAGGAGGATTGTCATGAGTTCGAGACCAGCCTGAGACTACATAGTGAATTACAGGTCATCCTAGGCTAGAGCAAGACTCTACTTTGAAAAATAAAGCAAACAAAATAAATTTTAAAATCAAATGTGATGATAGAACAAAAGACATTTTCAGAACCACAAAATCTCAAGTTCCCCATACACTGCATCCCAGGAAGTTCTTTTAAGGATATGTTTCCTTGAATTAAAGAAATAAAGTATAACTGGAGAAGGTATGAGAGTCAAAATGGAAGAATCCAAGTGCACGTGAAAAGTCATCCCAGGATGATGGCTGGGTATGAAATCTAGAAACAAATCCTTACCTTGTTTGGAACATGGTAATTCGAAAGACAGACATGTTGTAGGTATTATATTAAGCCAGGCATGGTGGCTCATACCTATAATCCCAGCACTTCAGAGGCTGAGGCAGGAGGACTGCTATGAATTTGAGACTAGCCTGGACTATGGAGTGAGACCCTGTCTCAAAAATAAATAATAAACAAAGAAAATTATTTTAAGAATTTAAAACACAGTTGATTCTACCAAAGAAGTATACAAATGAATATGACATACCTTGAATATTGTGGAGCACATGAGTAACATATAAAGCAGGCCACACAACTGCACACTGCAAAGCTCTCAAGAAAGAGTGAGGCAAGTAAGTACATGGTAATTAGAGACAAGCAAGCCTAGAGTGTGTTTCTAAATGAAGGGACATTACGTATTGTGTGCTGCCATTCCTGTAAAGTTTTTATATGCATATCACAGATGTATTTTATATTCATGGGGGAAATTTAGGCTGATAATACTTATCATAGTTCCTTCTAGAAAGTGGAAATGGGGATATTGGACTTGCAGTTACAAACTTGAATAGTTAAAACTTTTATCCAAAAGGCATATATAACTGTTGCATATTTAGACAGTGTTTTCTAAAATATCAGAAAGATGACTAAAATTTCAAAAACTGGGCTATATAATTTACGAAGCAAGAAATATCAGTCATCACCCGTGGATAAAATTATTCTGTGTGATTTAAAGTGTTGTCATCTAAAACAAGAGGTCTTCTGCTCTGGTTTTCATTAGGAGTTCAAAAGAGACTCGGGCTGGAGAGATGGCTTAGTGGTTAAGGTGTTTACCTGCAAAGCAGAAGGACTCGAGTTCCATTCTCCAGTACCCACATAAAGCCAGATGTGCAAGGTGGCACATGTGTCTGGAGTCCATTTGCAGTGGCTGGAGGCCCTGGTGCACCCATTCTCTCTCTCTCTCTCTCTCTCTCTCTCTCTCTCTCTCTCTCTCTTTCTCTCTCTCTCTCTCTCAAGTAAATAAAATATTTTTTTAAAAAGAAGAGATTCAGCCAGGTCTGGTGGAATAAAGCTGTAATCTCAACTACTCAGGAGGCTAAGGCAGAAGCCCAAGCCCTTGTCTGGGATTCAGAGTAAACTCAAAGCCAGCCTGGGCTAATTAGCGAGCTCCAGCTCAGCGACCGACACTTGCCTAGCATGCCAGAGGCCTTAGGGTCAACCCAGCACAGTCAGCAATAAGCGAAAATCAAAAGGAAGAAGGTGGGTGTGTTAGCTCCAGTCTTTAATCTCAGCACTCAGGAGGCTGAGGTAGGAGGACTGGAATGAGTCTGAGGCCAGCCTGGGCTACAGAGTGAGCTCCTGGGTCAGCCTGGGTTAGAATGAGACTCTGATTTGAAGAAAAAAAAAACAGCAATAAAGAAAGAAAGGGGTGGGGAGGGGGAGAGAAGGGAGAGGTGGGAAATGAAAGAAGGAAGGAAGAAAGAAAAAGGACTTGTTGCCAACCTAAGAGAAGTGTATAGGATTCTCTTTGGGAAGCACTTTGGCAAAAATATATTAGTAGGTATGAAGATGTTCATAAACTTATTCTCAGACTCAACATGTAGGAAATAATGCAAAATACAGAGGATCCAGAAGCCAAAAAGAAGTTTAATGAAGTGCTGTTTATAGTATGGTCATACCCAGGGGGACAGACATCCCCTAGAGTGAATGCTGTTAACCATCACGCTCACTGACAGCTGACCCCAGCCTTTCCCTTCTTGACTAAGTGCTGGGTATCCTGCCAGCACTTGATACACTCTCCTGTTGAATTCTTTCCAGAACACGATGTCACCGCTTCTATTAACCTCGTGTTTTAGTTTAGAACTGAGCCTCTGAGAGTTTATAGGTAACGTTCCAATCAGCAGCAGAGTCAAAGTTCAAACTGATCTCTTTACTCCCAAACTTCATATTTGTCTAAAAAGGCTTCAGTCCCTCAGCCAGGATCCTGTCCCACTTCAGATCATTCCCAGCAGCTCTTTAGGGAGAGCCTGCCTTTGTCTTGACTTTAAAAAATATTTTCTTTATTTGCAAGCAGAGAGATAGAGAGAAGAGAATCAGACAAAGAGAATGGCACACCAGGGCCTTCAGCTGCTGCGGACGAACTCCAGACACATGCCTTATTTTGTGCATCTGGCTTCACATGGGCACTGGGGAAACCAACCTGGGTCGTTGGGCTTTGCAGGCAAGCGCCTTAACCGCTGAGCCATCTCTCCAGACTCCTTCCTTTGTTTTGTTGTCTCATTTCTTTTGTCCTCTGTCCTCCCAAATGTTGATGGACTCGAGCAGCGCAGGTCGTGTGGGGACCAGTAACCACAGTGGGTCACGATAGCACCAGGCGGGAATAACTTTTGACTTTTTGAGGTAAAGTTCACATGACATAAAGCTAACCATGAATCACTTTAAATATCTTGAAATATTACTTTCTTATATTTTATAATAATATAATAATTTAAATTATTCTTTAAATCCCTTTAAATAGTTCTGTGGCATTTAATAGATTAATAATGTGCAATCATCACTCCATCTAGTTCCAAGAATCTTTCAACACCCCAAAGGAAGCCGGCACTCCCTTCCTCCCATTGGCTCTGCCTTTGTGGGTGAACCGCTCCTTCGAGTCATGGAAATGGAATCACACACTACATGATCTTTTGAGTCTGGCTTCTTTCACTTTACATAGTGCTGCCAAACATTTTAAGCACCTACGAATATGTCAGACACACTCTCCACCCTGAGAGGCCTCATTGCCCATCCTGGACAGTTGGAAAACGGCATCGACAGGAGGGTCTTACAGCCCTGATCCCAAAGTCAGAGTCCTTTTGGAGAGATGAAGGCCATGAGAGCTCCTCTTCAGAGATCAGCCCCCTGGTCAACGAACCAGTGTCTTTATGAAAGCGGCCGTGGATCACAGCGCAGCCCCACAGACTTCACCATGTCCTCCTGGTTCTTTGGGTGACAGGGCAGACAATGCCTTTCCGTAGGCAAAGGTTGCTGGGGTCTCTGCACTTGTCCCTTCACCCCAGTAGCTTCTGCACACGATTAGCCCCTTCCTCTTGGGATCTGGTGGCATTTTGTTTTTCTGGTTACTGCAATCTGGCCAATTTCTGGCCCATGGCCTTAGTCGGGGCCCACAGAGACGCCCCCCTCAACCTCTCTCTCTCTCTCTCTCTCTCTCTCTCTCTCTCTCTCTCTCTCATACAGACACACACACTCTCTTGTCAGAAACCCTAGCATCCTTTGTTGCCAGAGTGAACACCCCTCATGGCCACCCACCATCTGTATGTAATCCAGCTACAGGCACAGTTGGGTCTCTCCTCACACACCAGGAACTTTCTGCACACACTCACCACCCCTCCAGCTGGCTGTGCCCCAAATCCCACTCCCAACTCCCACTGTACAGTCTCCACCCATAATTGGGCTTTGCCAAAATAAGTTATGTATCATTATTACTATTATTATCATTTTAGCCTATGCTCATTTTACAAAATAATGGGCTTCATTGTAACATTCTCATGTAACCCTCTCCTGTCTCTGCCCCTCCTCCTGGCTCCCTTTGGCTGGAAGATGACAGTATTTGGCACACAACTAGTGGGGATTTCTCCCCCGAAATGATCCTGAAAATGGAAAAATACTATGACGCATGTTATGTGATTGAGTCTCCAGACACTCAATAGATGCATATTTTTGTAAACTAAGTCTTTCTAAAATGGTAGATGGAAAAAAAAAAAACTTGGGAAAAGCCAGAAAATGGAAATTCAGTGTGTAAGGAATTTGTCTTGGTGCCTTTGCCATAACAAAGCTCCCTCTAGCCATCAGGTCTAGAACCTAGAATTACTACAATTCTCCATCTTTGGAGGCTCTGCTCATGGTCCTGCTGGGGTCACTGCCAAAGCTGTGCTTACGTCCTTTCTGAAGCACGCCTTGGAAAAATGGCTTGTTAATTTCTAAGTGTATTTAGTATGTGGAAATTCACCTTGCTGTTTGAAGATGTTTGCAGTTTCCCTATGAGCATTAGACTTCTTTTTTAAAAGTGTCTTAAAACAATGTACCTAGAGCTGGGGAGGTGGCTCAGTGGATAAAGTACTTGCTGCACCGTAAAAATCCATAAGTGGTGATGGGCATCTGTAGTGAGAATGGAGGCAGAATTTCCCAGAAGCTCACAAATAGAGCAGCCAACAAGAGAACCTGCCTCACACGATGTGGAAATCGGGGAATGACCCAAATATTGTCCTCTGACCTCCACACATGTGCACTATGGCATGTACACTCACACAAACACACGCCAAATCAATCAAGTACTTAATAATTTCCAAGCAAAAGAAATACATTTAAAATGTACCTAAAAGTACCTGGGAGGTTTTCAGACCTTCAAAGCTATGGAAGTGGTGGGATCCAAACCTCTGTCTCTAAGGAGAAAAGAGAAATCCACACGATTATTGGGGGCCACTGGAGAATAACTGTGTGTAGCTGTGTAATGGTTAAGATTTGTTGTCAACTTGACCTTTCAAGTAATCTTGGGTGGGTCTCTGAGGATGTTCACAGGAAGGCAGCCTCTCAGTAGGGGGCAGGATGTCAGGAAGCTCAGGAGAGTTAGAAGTAAACATCCTTTCCTGTGTGGGCAGTGCAGGAAGGAAATTCCAGAGACTCAGGAAGAAATTAAGTCTGGGATAGAACTGCAAGATCCCACCCTAGGACTATATAAAGGGGAAAGAATTCTCTTTTTGGCTCCCAGCCTGTTCCCTGTTCTGTGTGTGTGGTATATAGGTGATGGGATTCTCTCTCTGCTTGGACCTGTGAAAGAGGGCCAGCCTCTTTTGCTATTACAGAACTTCCCCTCAATCTGTAGTTTTAATAAATCCTTTCCTCCTCCAAATTGTGCCTGGTTTGGAGATTCATTCCAGCGCGTGTGACTGACTATGACAAGCTGTGTTGAAAATAGGAAGGGTCAGGGCAGGGCAGGGGGACCTAGTGTTTATCAGGGGGGATGAAATTTTGCTGGGCTGGATGATGGGGCAGAGAGAGGCCTCGGGCTCAATTCCCACTTGCCCCTCAGTGAGGATGGAGTGCAGAGGTAAATGCTGGCCTAGCATGCATGAGGCCCTGGGTTAAATCACACACGCCACCTGCCACCATCCACTGTGATGTTCGCCTGGCTCTCTACATTGTCTGGCCCTCATTCTCAGAGCCCAGCTGATATGGAAGGTTGTGTGACTGAGTCATGGGGAATTTTGACTTGGTTCTCTTGTGCTGTGGTGACTCCTGGGGCTTTGAGTCAACCTTTAAGTACTTGCATGAAGCTGAGTTCCTCTTTCTATTTTGTTACTATACTCATATTTATGAGAGTACCCCACAGCCTCATGTGTTTGTGATTAAGCCTCATATCCAATCCTCCCTGCTGGACCTATGGGAGGTAGAGCCTTACTGGAGGAGGTGTGTCACTGGGGGAGGGCCTTGGGCTTGATTAGACCAATCTGCTGAATGTTTAGAGCTCCCCGGCTTTGCGGCTACTTCTCAGCTCATCTGCCTCGATTTCTCAGTGGTGAGACTACATAGGGATTCCAGGTCAGCCAGGGAAAACCAAAAAATAAATAATAACATTTTATTTCTAAAGGTAGAACCAAGCCAGGTGTGGTGGCACACGCCTTTAAGCCCAGCACTCAGGAGGCAGAGGGAGGAGGATCACTGTGAGTTCAAGGCCACCCTGAGACTACATAGTGAATTCCAGGTCACCCTGGGCTAGAGTGAGACCCTACCTCTTGGAGAAAAAAAAAAAGGTAGAACCAGACATGGTGCACATGTCTTTAATCCCAGCACTCAGGTGTGATGCAGCATGAGGAGGCAAAGGTAGGGGGTTATCAGAGAATTCAAGGCCAGCCTGGGACTATGCCCAGCAAAAAATAATTTATTTACTTGTGAGCAGAGAAAAGGAGAGAGAATGAATGTGGGCATGCCAGAGCCTCTAACCACTACAAATGAACTTCAGATACACACAACTTTGTACATCTGGCTTTATGTGAGTCCTGGGGAATCAAATCCTGGGTTGTTAGGCTTTTCAAATACCTTAATCACTGAGCCATCTCTCTAGGCCTAAATTGAACTTTTTGTTGTTGTTATTTTGTTTTTTGAAGTAGGTTCTTCCTCTAGCCCAGGCTGACCTGGCATTCACTCTGCAGTCTCAGGCTGGCCTCAAACTCACAGTGATCCTCCTATTTCTGCCTCCTGACTGCTGGGATTAAAAGTGTGTGCCACCACGCCTGGCTAAATTGCACTTTTGCTCCTCCAGTCTCAGCTTTCTAAGGCTGGGATTATAGGCCTGAACTTCCAGGCCCAGTTTAAGATCTACTATTCATTACCACACCATCCCCCCCCATCAACCCAAGGACAACTTTTTTTGATACCTCTTACTGATCTTTTCCCTTTAAAAATATTTTATTCATTTATTTGCAAGCAGAGAGAAATAAGAGAGAGTCAGATAGAGAGAATGGGCGCACCAAGGCTTCTAGCCACTGCAAACGGACTCCAGATACATGTGCTACTTTGTGCATCTGGATCTATGTGGGTATTAGGGAATTGAACTCAGGTCCTTAGACTTTGCAAGCAAGCTCCTTAACCAGTGGGCCATCTGGAGAGCCCTCTTTCCCTTCTTTTGGAGACATTTTCTCCTTCTCTAACAGGTACTCTTGGATAACCCTGGTGTTGTTAGAGCAAAGTCTGGCTTAGATCTTAGCAGTGTGTGTGGAACTACTGTGATCTTGGCCAATGCCATAGACCCAGTAAGAAATTCATATTAAAAGCATTTGAAGATCTTTTTTGCTTTCAGGATAAATATGTATAGACATTCAGCTTGGTCGTTTATTGCCATGTGTGTTTTGTAATCTGATACTACGAGGTATGTTCCAGTGGGGCCTGAACTGACACTGTGTTTCCCCAAGAGTATTTGATTTGTGTCTGCAGACATCCCAGAGGGATACCAGTTTGGAAGCACATATGCTAGCTTCTAAGCTAGGAATTCTCTGAAATATGAAAGTAACGTTTATTTGAAGTCTGTGCATGATGTGTGACACGTGACCAAATGAGCACACATGTGATGCAGCATGAGGAGACGGTGGTGGGTGAGAGGGAACCAGAAGTACTGAAAAGAAATGCATTCATTCTAATTGTTGTAATAGCCAAGTCAGAAGTAGTGTCATTTATTGGGGGGGGGGAGTTTGATTTGCTCTAGCCCAGGCTGACCTGGAATTCACTATGTAGTCTCAGGTCAGTCTCAAACTCATGGCGATCCTCATATCTCTGCCTTTCGAGTGCTGGGATCAAAGGCATACACCACCACACCCAGCTAAAGATAGTATCTTTTAAAATAAAGAACCTTAATGATGGAGATAGATGGTGGTGTTATCAGACACTGAGTTAGGTTTCCAGATATCAAAATGATGGAAGCAGAGAGTATGAATTCAGAATGATCTTCCTTTAAGTTCAGATAGACAATTAGAAGTCCTTCCTGCTCCAGGGTCTAAGTGAAGTCCACGTCTGACACACCAGGGGTCCCCTCTCTATTTTAGGATGAACTCAGCCATAGATAAAGAGATCCTCACTAACAGGAGAGCAATCTGAAACAGCTGTCCTGTGAAGAAGTGGTCCATCGAGGTTCATTTCTCTGTTCAAGATGTGGATTCCCGAAGGCTTCCTAGCATTTAATTCTTTGTTGGCTGAAGGTTCTGACCATTTCTCCGCACATAGCCAATCCTCGTCATAAATCACTTTAATAAGGAGAGAGCAGCTAGGACACGTCGTGTTTTCCCCATTCTCCAAGTCTTCCTTGGTGATGGAGAAGTTATTTCCACACGGGCAGGGATAGAAATATGTCTCTGAGTCCTCATCATACTAGAACTCCTCCATCTCCACTTGTCGTGGAACACTGCCATGGTCCCGGGGGAAGATCTGATGATGAGGGCACCGGCTCAGCCCGGCATCGATGCCCTCCTGGGAGCAATAACCACCTACACATTCTTTCTAATTTGATCCACCCTTCCATGATGCCTTTAAGTGCAGTTCAGCCCGTCTTCCTTCCTTCTTTCCTTCCTTCTTTCCTTCCTTCTTTCCTTCCTTCTTTCCTTCCTTCCTTCCTTCTCTTTCTTTCTCTTTCTTT
>PVHP010019061.1:16529-31620 GCA_004024765.1 Zapus hudsonius
GATGTGGATTCCCGAAGGCTTCCTAGCATTTAATTCTTTGTTGGCTGAAGGTTCTGACCATTTCTCCGCACATAGCCAATCCTCGTCATAAATCACTTTAATAAGGAGAGAGCAGCTAGGACACGTTGTCGTGTTTTCCCCATTCTCCAAGTCTTCCTTGGTGATGGAGAAGTTATTTCCACACGGGCAGGGATAGAAATATGTCTCTGAGTCCTCATCATACTAGAACTCCTCCATCTCCACTTGTCGTGGAACACTGCCATGGTCCCGGGGGAAGATCTAATGATGAGGGCACCGGCTCAGCCTGGCATCGATGCCCTCCTGGGAGCAATAACCACCTACACATTCTTTCTAATTTGATCCACCCTTCCATGATGCCTTTAAGTGCAGTTCAGCCCGTCTTCCTTCCTTCTTTCCTTCCTTCTTTCCTTCCTTCCTTCCTTTCTTCCTTCCTTCCTTCCTTCTCTTTCTTTCTATCTCTTTCTTTCCTTCCTTCCCTCCCTCCTTTCTTTCTCTTTCCTTCCTTCTCTCTCTCTCTCTCCCTCCCTCTCTCTCTTTTTTGTTTTTCGAGGTAGGGTCTAGCTCAGGCTGACCTGGAATTCACTATGTAGTCTCAGTGTGGCCTCAAACCCACAGCCATCCTCCTACCTCTGCCTCCCGAGTGCTGGGATTAAAGGCGTGCGCCACCACGACCGGCTCCGGGCTTCTCTTAACCTCCTGATGCAGCCCAGGCCTCCTAGCATACACTTCGTGCCTTGTTGGAGGCCCAGTTCCCCCCTCCAAGGCCAAGGTCCTTGGAGGCAGGACTGACTTGTTCTCAGACATGGCGGAGCCCCAGTGCCCAGCTGTCTATACAAATGAGATGGTATTAATTAATAAAGGACTAGGTCTGCCTGCAAGAGGCCCAGCGATGGCACCCCACTCATTCCTGCATTTGACATGTCTCAGTCTTCCTCCTGGGGGACTGGCAAGGAGTGGAAGGAAGAGAGATGAGCGAGACAGATGTGGCCTCCTGGCTCAGGAATATACAGTGCTGACTACTGCAAAGAGAGACACAGAAACACACGGGAAGATAAGATACAATGGAACCATCTTGTTTTAGAAGTCTGCAGTCATTTTATTGCCCAAAGGATTAGGAAAGGTCTTTGAAAAAATGAAAGAGAAATAAACCAACTAACATTGTTGTCTTTTTAGGCTCATCAGGAGTTCCTGGGAAACATTTCTTTAGAGCAGGAAAATTAAGTAGGTCTTGTCCCAAGTCCATTCTGGACGCCTGTCTTTCTGTGCCCACAGATCTCCTATTCAACCTCCAAAGCCCCACTTAAGAAGTACCTTCACCAGGAAACCTTGTTCTGGCTAGAGGTCTGTAAGGGGCCAGGATCCCAGCTTTAGTGACTTTCTGTGAAGATAGTAAGATTTGCCAAGGATTAACCAAATTTCGTTGCATTTGCTTTTTAAAAAAAATCAAAGATGATTCAATGAGTGTAAAAACTACATATGATTTCATATTTGGACTTCAGTGGAGTAAAAAAATAGCCTCTGTCTGAACACGTGACCTCATCTATGGTTTGGAAAACAGTAATCACAGCACTGACCACATTGTGTAGCGGTTCCCCCCTCCCTGTGACATACACACACATACAGTGAACTCTTCACTGAGAAGGACATATTCGCTACTTAGCAAAACTTGATACCTAGCTGGGCATGGTGGCACATGCCTTTAATCCCAACACTGGGAGAATCACTGTGAGATTGAGGCCATTTTGGGTTTACAGAGTTAGTGCCAGGTCAGCCTGGACCAGAGTGAGACACTACTCAAGAATAAGCAAAACAAAAACAAAAACAAAAAAAAAAAAAACCAAAAAACACCCCAAGCTCCTTGATATCTGTTTTTTAAAAAGTAGGCATAGGCTGGGCATAGTGGCACATGCCTTTAATTCAAACCCAGCACTGGGGAGGTAGAGGTAGAAGGATCATTATGAGTTTGAGGCCAGCCTGGAGCTACTGAGTAAGTTCCAGGTCATCATGGGCTAGAGACCCTACCTAAAAAAAAGTTAGGGCTGAAGAGACAGCTCAGCGGTTAAGGTGCTCGCTTGTAAAACCTAACAACCTGAGTTCGGTTCTCTAAAGGTGGCAGGCTGGTGTGCACCTTCCTTCCTTTTTTTCTTGGCTTCTCCTCTTCTGAGACCTTCTCTCCTTTTGCTCAGTGTGGCCTGTTCTTCCCCCACATGAGTCTTGGTCCCTAGCCCCACTCAGCCAAGGAAACATAACCTTGTCTCTTAACCCTAGTCTCCTTGCTCGTATCTGTCTTATGTTCCCTCAGTTTACACTCCCATGGGACATTGCGGAGTCCCAACTGGATCTGCTATGTGGACACTCCCATTTTTCCCTAGCCTCCCTCCATGGGAGAGCCCACAGCCAATGTAAAGTGCATTCCCCTACTTTATGCTGTTTGACCACAGCTTTGCTTCCATCTGGCTTCACTCTCTAAGCCTCAGGTTCCCCAGCCTTCCACACAGTCCCCAGCTTCACTATGGCATCACTCTCTAAGCCTGTTTCTCCCTAACTTCCACTTTTCTGAAATATGTTTTCCACATAAAAACACTCTAGTCTTCCTTTCCAGGTCCTAATTCCCTTTAAATAAACTCCACAAATTGTGATTTCTCCCCAAACAAATTCAATAATTCATAATTTGTCCTTCTTGATTCTGCCTTTATTATATTCATTAAAGATTAAAAAAGAACCCAAATCTTGGGGTTCATAAATCTGGGAGACCCTCCTAGACTCCCAAATTCCTGCATCAATAGCAGGAGGTCGTGAGGTCTTTGGGCATGCTGGATTTGGAGAGGTAGGTCACTTTAAAAAATATATACACACACACACACACACACACACACACACACACATATATATATATATATATATATATATATATATATATGCTCACTGTCTTGCCAACTGTAATCCTGGGAGCTTGCCATCAGATTTCCTGATCTTTTTCTCCACGGAAGAGGTGCCAGCTTAGTCATGTGACCTGCCCAGGGGCCAGTCCTTTGCAAGCAGCAGCACTGACCCCACCAGGAGCCCTGAGAGCCTGAGCAAAGACACCTCTTTCTCAAGCGCTCCTTCCTTGAGGCCTACTTAGCAATGCAAAAAGGCCATGAACTCTGGGTACCTGGGATGTGTGCCTAGCTCTCATATGGTCGCCATCTGTTTCTGTGAGAAGTGCTGTAAGCTCCCAACCCTGTGATTCTCCCCACTACTGCTGTCCCTTGAACAAAGGACAGGTCTCCAGCAGTCCCTGGGGGCAGGGCTGCCACCCCAGGTGAGCCAGGCTTCTGCAGTGCTATCTGCTAGGGTCCTGGGCCCTGGATGAAGGACAGCTCCTGTTCAGGGGACCAGTTTTGCCCCCCAGGAGGTGGCTATTTCTTTAGTGGGGACACTCAGGCCAGGCACTCACTTGCTCTGGAGTGCTCAGGTAACCAGGTACCTAGTCTCCTCCAGCCCTTCCTCTTTCCTGGGAGCCAGGCCCTAACTGCCTGGGCAGGGCAGGTCTTCCTCACGGCCCCTATTGGAGCCCAAGACTAGAAAGGCACAGGGAAAGGTCTGGGTGTGGGAAGGGAAGGATTTGGGTCCCTTTTCTGCTTGAAGACACTTCAGGAATCCCTCTACCTTTTTCTTCTGGAATAATGAGTCTTTGGCTGAGGTTTTATTTTCTTTCTTCTTTTCCTTGTCTTTTATTTTCTGAGGGGAAGAAAGCGAGCTTTCTGGTCACCAGACATTAAGAGAGTGCTGGAGTCAGTGTTGAGAGGTCCTGCCCAGGAAAGGGGAAGGGGAAGGGGAAGTGATCCCCTGAGTGAGTCCAACATGGCTTTTGCTCCAGGTCCTTTAACATGGACGGTAGGAAGGGGACCAGTGGACTTGGTCACATGGCTAAGGTCACACCACTGCACAGCTGTTTCCATGGATCTGGGGCATGTAATCAGTGTGGAATAAGAGCTAGCCACTGACTACAACCCAAAGTCCTAAAATGCAGGACTTCCTTGGGGAGGAGGCCATATATGACACAGAGCCTCCAGTGACAAACTCCTAGCAGGAATAGAGATCCCCAAAAACAAGTGCCCATGAGGACAAGAATACCCAGACAGAAAAATGTCTTAAAAAGAACTATGATTTGACCAGTTTTATGATGTTCCCTAAAGGCTTTTAAAATTTAACACACAATTACTTAAGAACACACCTATCTGTTGCTGCTGTTTTAAACAGACTCTACATGAGTACATAGAAGATTGAACACCACTGGTGCAACCGTGGACAAAAGAACTTCTCTATTCCAAAAAAAGCATTGACCATCTAGAAGCCTCCCTTCCTTCCAGGTCCAACAGAAACACATGAAATAAGAAACTACTGAGAGTTCATCTGTCTGGCTCTTCACTTCCTCCAGAGGGTGAGTGGTCCAGGGCCAGGAGCAGTATGTCCTGAGAAGCTGCTTAAACAAGCAATTGCTCAGACCGCTCCAGGCTAACTGATGACTGATAATAACTGATGGAACACAGGGTGAGGACATACAGTAGGGGGCAGGGAAGACACTTCGTTTGCAGCAGATGCCTCCTGGGACAAACTAAGGCAGGTGTGTGGTTGTTGGTATTGCTAATGGGACACGGAATACAAAGGGTTAACGATGTTTGAAACAGGTTTGAAACCCCGGTAAACCAGTAGGCGTTTTGCCAGCTCCATCATTAACCCTGACACTCCAGGCTCCCTAAGCAAGCCACATGAATCAAGGTTGGCACCCCAGCTGTGCCTGGAAGGTGGCAGCAGTTCCTCTGCCCCCACCATCTAATATGTGCCCAAGCTCATGTCTACATGCAAAGCAGGTATTCACAGGTCGCTGATTACTGCCAATCTCCATTACCCATTCCTTCCCCTCCCTCCTCCTCTATCTCTATTTAACCAAAGGGGCTCCTACAATAAAAGGGAATATTTTCCACATCTTTCCCCCTGTCTCTGCCCATTATTCTCTCTGAGGAGATGAGCTGAACACACAGGAAGCCATGCTTTCAAGAGCTGTAACACTTCCGCGGGTTCTCAGGACCATGGGCATGCCTCCATGGCTGCCTGGATCTGCCACCGCCACCATGCCATCAGCAGAACGCCACAGCCACTTCAAGAGCTGTAACCCAGGGCGGACCTCCCCCAGCACCTCCTGAGGGCACCGGCCAGCCGGTGCCAGCAGGCCAGACAAGCTCCTGGAGCCCCAGCAGCCAGCTGGGACCACAGAGAGACATGGCTAGGCTCAGCCCCGCCTCCCCAGGTGCGCTCCTGCCCTGCCCTGCTGCCTCAGTTCTTCCTTTATTAAAAGCAACATGTGGTGGACTAGGTATGGTACTCATTTCCTTTCTAATTTTGAAACAAAGATTTCTGTTCTTCTTCTTATTTGCTAGAAGAGGGAGAGAAACAGAGGAGTTAAAGAGAAAATATGCATGTGCCAGCAACTCTTATTGCTGGAAATTACAAATACATGTGCCACTTTGTGAATTTGGCAAGTGTCTTTAACCACTGAGCCATCTGCACAGCCTGATAGCATTCTAAGGCAGACTATTGTGTTCTAGAAAAATCCGTTTGTGCCGGGCATGGTGGTGCACGCCTTTAATCCCAGCACTTGGGAGGCAGAGGTAGGAGCATCGATGTGAGTTCAAAGCCACCCTGAGACTGCAGTGAATTCCAGGTCAGCCTGAGCTAGAGTGAAACCCTACCTTGAAAAACCAAAAAAAAAAAAAAAAAGAAAAGAAAAATCTGTTTGTATGTAAGTAAATATATGTAGTGAATACATGTGGCATTCTACCCTGCTGGACAATTAAATATATATATATACATATATATGATTACATATATATTATATACATATACATATATATATATAATTTGGTTTTTTGAGGTAGAGTCTAGCCCAGGCTAACCTGGAATTCACTACGTAGTCTCAAGGTGGCCTAGAACTCATGGCAATCCTCCTACCTCTGCCTCCCACGTGCTGAGATTAAAGGTGTGTGCCACCACACCTGGCTGTAAACATATATTATACAAAGAATATTTCTAGGAAAGCTGAGAAGAAATTTAGAGAACACTAATGAAGACTTCTCATTCATTCCTGTTGATTGGAACCACATTTAACCCTGTGATTTGTTTTTAATCACAATGTCAGACAAAGAAAATAGCTATATTACATGATCATAAAGATGTCTTAAAACATTTTATTGGAAATTCCATTACAGAATATTCAATACCATCATACATGTTTTCATTGACATAGAGTCTCACTCTGTGGCTCAGGCTATCCTGGAAATGATTATGAAGACCAGGATGAACTCACATTCACAGTGCTCCTCCTGCCTCATCCTCGTATGAAAATGACAGGCACCATCCATCACAACATTTTTATACACAGGTCACCAATGGGGTTACAAGTATAACTGTCAATACAAAGCAGGCCCACAGGAGCTATGTGTTCCCATGGATCGGGAAGGGCACACCCCAGATGAGAGGTTCAGGGTTTTCATATCATCGTGATCTTCAGCACTTGATATGCTTAAAATTCAGAAGGGAGGGACCCAAGGGGACAATGTCAATTAGTGAACAGGAAAAACACCTGCAGCACTAGGTCTTGACAGGACCAAGTGAGACAAGGAAATGGAACATTCCAGAACCCCCAAGTGTGATAATGTCACACTGTGCTTTTTCCCACTTGTCAGTGGCTTGTATCGACTCAGGTTTATCATTCAATACTACCTGAGAATTAACAAAACTACTTGAGAAAAGTCAAAGCCTCTGTGGGCTGTGACAGAACCCAGGACACAAGGGGGAGAAAGCAAACCCAGGCATCTGTCAGGCTTAAGTAGAGAGAAAATTAAGCATGGGGCTGTGTCCACACCCACTGAGGTGAAGAGAGAACTTCCTGCTCAGTAAAGGGTAGTAGGACAATGAAGTCCCAGAAGGGGGCAGGAGGGATTCTGCTGGGCTAGCATCCATAGGGTGTCTATCAGGAAAAGAGGCCACTCTTGTCCCTTGATGGCTGTCAAAGGGTCCCAAAGGCCTGCAAGGGCAGACAAAGCTCCTGCCATCTTCCCCTTGGAGAACACAGAGGCAGAGCCCTAAGGATGGGGGCGGGGCGGGGTGCTGAGCCCCGGGCTGTGGCTCCATCTATCCTGGGGTGTGAGGATAGACATCCTGTCACCTGACAGCATTCTGCAGCATCTAATCCATCCAGCAGGGTGCCAAGAGGAATCAGTCAGTGAAGATAAGTCCCAGACCACAGAAGCCAGTGACACTGCCTCTCCTCTTGCTCATCACCTGCTCTGGAGCACCAGTAAAACAAAAGGCAACCAAGCCGATGTGCTCTGGAGGAAAGAGTGCCCCAAACAGAAGACACTGAAGGAAAGGTGAGGTGACATAGTGACCAGGGCCCAGGCCCCAGTGCCTCAAAATTCAGAGCCTAATGGCTCTGCTCCTGCCCTCGCGCCCCCAAATGTGCCATTCTGCCCTGCTGGACAGCAGCTGTGAGAGACACCAACAGACAAAGTCTATATTTTCTCTCTAACGAGCTAAAACTCTCCATCGCTCCCAGGGTCCCTTTTCCTGGCATGGTCATGAAAGGTCACCTCAAGCCCAGGCTTGGGCAGAACCCACAGAACTGGGAAGAAGCCTGAAGGGAATGACAAAGGAGAGCCTCTGTGCCTCACTATTCTCATAGTTCTGGACTCTACCACCTCTGTGGGCAGCCACACAGCTGCTTCCTAAGATGACTTCGGGACACAGACACCTGAGCTCTCAGGGGTGAGGGAGAGGTTGAAGCTCTTCCTGCAGACAGGGCAGAAGGGCCGAGTAGAGAAAAACCCACCGGTCTAAGGTAAACCTGAAGACGGACGTCACTTTCTCAATAGAGGTTCTGTTATTCACATCCATTCACCCCAAAGATCCCAGTTACCACTGATCAATACAGTCCAAAACCAGCCTTTCCTTTCTACCCCACACTCCACATAGACACTGGAAGCTCTTCCTCACATGACCCACTTTTTGTGGTCCTGCTGGAGACCTGACATTTGGGGATCCTCCAAACTTCTATGTTGACACTTAATTCCTAAGGGGAGAACATGAAGAGACATATCTGTCCCTCATGATTGCAATCTAGAAGTCCAGATGTCACTGAGGTGAGGGTGAAGAGAAGCTCTCCTGCCACTATCCTTCCTACCATTCTGCCATAGAAGTCAGCGGCAGATGGTATTCCTTTGTGACATGTGGTGTTCCCCAGACAAGGATGCTCCCCAGGTCCTTGGGGGGGGATCATGATCTTGCCTTTGCAAGAATCCAGAGCTGTTTGCCCTCTGTGTTGACCAAGAGGTGCCCATCCATACACGCTGCTCTGGAAGCCCCAAGGAGCAAGGACAGTGCCTACCCACTCACCTGGCACCCCACCCTCTCATGAGCCAGGGTCCCCATTGCCCTTCCAGGAAATGACAACAGGTGAGAGGGGACAGCTGCCCTTTGAGGGCCTCTTCCACGATGCCCTCAGGCTCTCAGAAGCACTCCAGAGGAGAGGAGAGTGAGCAAAAGAAGAGCTGATCAACAATTCCAGAGAAGAGATCAGGGAGACTTTAGAGAGAGTCTCCAGATCAGGAGACAGGAGCTGGAGGAGCCAGAGAGGTCCTGCCAGGAGAGGGAAGGGGGAGCTGATCCTCTGAGCGAGCCCAGCGTGGCTTTTGCTCCAGGTCCTTTAACACAGACAGTAGGAAGGAGACCAGTGGACTTGGTCACATGTCTAGGGTCTCACCTTGCACGGCTGTTTCTATGGATCCGGGGCATGTAATCAGTGTGAAATAAGAGCCAGCCACTGACTACAACCCCAAGTCCTAAAATGCAGGACTTCATGGGGGAGGAGGTCACACATGTCACACAGCCTCCAGTGACAAACTCCTAGCAGGAATAGAGCTCCTCAAAAATTAGTGCCCGTGAGGACAAGGCTCCCTCTGTCTGCCCAAGGAAGAGGATGAGGTCACATTCTGCACATCAGCCAGTCCCCAAGAAACAATGCTGTCACCAGCAAGACGAAAGCCAGGTACTTGGCCAATCCCATCACTTGCAATGTGTGGGATCGCCATTTTCCCTGCTGCCAGTGTGGGTGTCTCCTCCTGGGCCCAGGTCAGAGGTCTGCAGAGCTGGGACCCAGAGCACATGACCTGAAGCTGTCTCTGTCAAAGGGCCAAGACCAAACTTCCAGGTCTATGCATTAGATTCGGGGTCTCCATGCACTCACCAAGGGAAGGACCCATGCCCAGACTGCCCAGAAGCTGCCCACACCACAGGGTATTAGCGCAGCCCCTTTGGACAGCAGTGAGGGAGACAAAACCTTCGGATCGCGCCCCTCCCCCACCACCTGCCTGCAGAGTCTCTGCTGGATGGCCAAGATGCTTGCCCCAGCATCTAGAACCATCTTCACCCCACAGATGGACTCTGCAACAACCTCCTGTGGCCCTGTGGGTACCCACTTTTTGACCTGCTCACTAGGCTCTTGGGATGTTGGTGGATCCCCAGCAAGGGCTGCTGCTCGCCGTGCTGGCCCTTCTACCAGTACCAGGCCATCAGCAGCCAGCCTATGGCACTTAGGGGAGCCTGCAGGCCTGCATTCATCTGACTAGGCCACCGCCACCTCACTGAGTCCTCCTGGCCCTCCACACCCACCATTTCTAAGTTCCTTCCTGGCACCTGCTAAGAGGCCCAATGGCTGAAATGCTTCAGTTTTTCATCATGTGTTTCTAGAAGAATGGATCAAAAATTAAAACACCTAGAGATTTCTCTAAGAGAGGAAGGCAGGTCCAGAAACAAGAGCCTAGACTGAGGAGAATGTGCCTGTTCTCTCACCTCCTGGGACCCCTCCAGCTGAGTGTAGGTGACCTGGGGCAGGAACAGGAAGAGCTGACACCTGGGGAACTTTCAACAGCTTCCAGGAGGGATAAGAGAGACTTTGCTAAAATCCCAGAATGTGAGGCAAGTCTGAGGTTGTGAATGGAGGACTCAGTTGCAGGAATAAATTGTTTCTTTAGTGAGACAGTGGCCCACAGGAATCTTGCTGGAGGCTTTGCCAACCTGCTAGCTTCCTTCAGCCCTGAGCCCTCTTCCTTGTGACCCGGTGTTCCCCGGGACAGGAGGGAAGAGGGATCTGGAGCTCTGTGTTCTTTGGTGTGCAGTGGAGAGCAGAGATCGAGGGCCTGGCTCGGGTTCACACTCAGCTCCTTGGGACAGGGGTGCATGTGGGGTGTGCTCCGTGACCCTGATCAGATTTCCGCACCCCCTTTCCTCTGCAGACTCAGGAGAGGGTAGGGACTCTGTGTGTGAGGTGAGGGCTACAGGCATGGCTTCCATGTGTCAGTGTCTATGGGCCACAGATCTCAGAGGAGTTCCAGAGGGAGGTCGAAGGAGATCAACACATACGTAGTGTCAAGGGCAGGAGCAATAACATCACACCTGTGAACCAGAAACCTCCCAGCAGCCAGCTGTGGTAAGAAGGCCACCTTCCAGCCTCTGCCATGGAGACTTCCTTCTCAGACAGGAACATATCATCAGACCTTTTAGTGACCCCCAGGTCCCTGCTCCCCCACCCCATCCTCAAGGGCTTCTGGAAGAGGCACAAGGAGAGCCATGTGACAAGAGACCAGTAAGCACAGAATCCTGGGCTAAAGGATCCTCATCCAGGTTCGGCTGGCTGGCAGCTGGCGAAGGAGTCCTCTATTTTCCAAGTAGGCCTGCCTGCTGAGGCCACACCTGGACCAAGGGAAGTACGCTGGCCTGCTTGCCAACCCAGAGAAATAGCCAAACTTCACTGGGGCAATGATTTCAGTCTGATAGAGCGAGCACCTTGGAAAAGTGAGGCAGACAGAGGGGAAAGGTCTTGGGTAGCTGTCACCTGCTGGTGCTGACAAGGACACTGTAGGGTGCCAGTCTGCCATCTGCTTCCAGTGGCTGTGGATCTGCTCTCAGGGAAGCACGTTCCTTCTGCTGTGACAAATGCCCTCCTCAAAAGCAGTGTCTGTGATGGAGAAAGCAGGCTGGTCCTCGGTACAATCAGGTGTGCAGAATTGAGGAACCATCCCCTCGCTAGGCGGAGCCATGGAGACCTTCCAGGACTCACAGCTCATCCAACATGAAGAAGTCCTGTTGAGACAGACAGACAGACAGACAGACACACAAACACACACACAGAGACACACACACACACAGAGAGAGAGAGAGAGAGAGATATGACAGATAGACAGAGGAGATGTCAGTGGGAAGTGTTCCATAACCATCATTGAATGACTGTGTCACATTTGGCTGTGGGGACCTCCTGTACCAAGGGTGCCGTGTCCTTAGCAATGTCCCCAGATATATTTGCTAATTTTTTCTAAACTTCATTGTTGTAGACACTTCCAAAATGCTGGCAGGAACACCCAAACCAGACACAGTTTAGGGGAAGAAGGGGTTCTTTCCAAGCTGACAGATCCCTGGGGAAGTTCCATCAGTGCAGGAAGATTTTCATAGGTAAGATTCAATGTACCAAAATAGCTATGTTTCACCAAAGCTCTTTGCAGCAGGGATTACACTCAGTGGGTTTAAGGATTTCTTAAAAATCACTTGTTCTTCTTATGAAGGACATTGTGGAGATTGGATGCCTTAAAACATCAAACTCAATGCTAAATATTTCATGGTGACCAAATTTTCAAATTTTCCAAAGAGGCCAGGGCCTTACCCTATCATCACGATAGTTCCTGAGGTTGTCCAGGGCAGGGTGTGGTGGAAGCAGATCAGAAAAATCCCGTCCGTCCAGAACGCTGTTACAGGGTATTCTGGGTTGGCTGTCTGCTGGGCTTCCTGGGAGCCTCTGGGCAGCACCGTCCGGAGGGCTGCGCTGGCCTCCGCGCTCTGGGCTCTAGCGCAGCTCTGGGCTGGCCTGGGCTATGGACGCCTCCACTGTTAGCCTTTCTTCAGGCCAGGGAGGACAGGCTGTGGGGACCCCGTCTAAAGCTGCACTTAGGCCCGTGCTGGTCGGATCTGGACAGAACCGCGGGGCTGGGGAGCAGAGCTGCTGGAGCTCGGGCGTCCTGCAGGGCTGCGCACCCTGAGAGCGGGAGGCAGGTGCAGGTGCGGGAGCCGCCGTCCCACCGCGCGTGGACGGGACCAGAGTCAGCAGCCACCAGCTCAGAGCTGATGAGCCGGTGGTGATGGAGAGTCCCAGGACCACAGGGAGCGGGCTGAGAGCCCGCCGCAGCAGCAGGTGCAGCAGCAGGTGCAGCGGCGGGTGCAGGTGCGGGAGCCGCGGGCGGCGGGTGGGGCGCGCCCTCTGCTGGCCGTTGGCCGGAGTGTCAGCGCCGGGCGCGAGCGCGCGTGGGCCACCCGCCACACTGCTCTTGGGAATGACGGTTATTTTTATTTACTGTTGAGATATTTGTTCAGTAGTGTCGGTCGGGGTGGAGAACGCCTTAATCCTAGCCTTGGAGCGGCAGAAGAATTAGGAGGATCGTTGTGTCGAGTCAGCCTGCGCTAGAGAAAGCCCCTTATTAAAATAAAATGAACAAAGAAAGAAAGAAAGAAAGAAAGAAAGAAAGAAAGAAAGAAAGAAAGAAAGAAAGAAAGAAAGAAAGAAAGAAAGAAAGAAAGAAAGAAAGAAAGAAAGAAAGAAAGAAAGAAAGAAAGAAAGAAAGAAAGAAAGAAAGAAAGAGAAAGAGGAAGAAAGAGGAAGGAAGGAAGGAAAAAGAAAGGAAGGAAGAGGTGTTTGTCGAAAGCTCCTAAGAAATTGCTATCAAATCAAAAGGCAATAAAATCCAGCACAGTACCCAAGAGTGTCAGAAATGAAGGTGAAGGGTGCTCTCCTTCCCTTGACAGTCCCTTCTGAACTCTACCCAGGAAGGCACACACGCACATCCTTAGCCAAGCTCCAAAGGCAATCTTGACTGGTGACCTATGGTAGAAAATACAGTAGAAAAGGCTATTATGCTCAGATGCTCATTTACTATTAAATGGACAATGACGATGGACATAAACATGATGTAATTCTACTCAGTGCTGAGGGAAAATGAAATAATGAAATTTGCAGGACAATTGATGGACTTGGAAAAAAATCTAATCGAGGTTACCACAGGCTCAGAAATGCAGGAACAGGTCTTTAGTTATCTTCTATGAAGTAACATTCAAAGAAGCCTTCAAGGACTAGGAAATTATGATAATGATTTACAAATAAAGCAAAATAAGGCTTACCCCTTAAGAAAAAAGTCATTTAAATGACTCTGCTTATCCCCTTCGATCCAAGCCGCCCTCACTCCTTTTTGGAGAGTCTGCTTCCAAACAAGAACAGAAAGCCAAGTAGCAGGCGTGAGATGAGGCCACTCCATCTGCCATTCCATGGACATTATAGAAGAAATGTCAGGTTAAACACGAGTGCTGCTCTCACTGCTAGCCTGACACCCTACTCCAGGGAGAAGGTGGTAGACATTGAGGAGACTCAGAACTCATGAAAGCAGAAAATTAGAGGCTGCAGGCAACTCCACAATAAAGGAGACTTCTAACACTCCTACCTAAGACCAGGGGACATTGCAGAATAGGGCCAGAAAGATTGCAAGAGCCACAGGCTGAGGGGGATCCTGAGGCTGACTAGTACTGCTGTGACATCTACAGATGACAGCTACACTTGAGGAGGCCCCTCCTGGAATAGGGGAGGGAACATAACTGATAAGAAATATGTTCATACAGTAAAGTTCACAATCAATAAGCTATGTTATCATTTTAACTATTTTATACCTCATACATTATAACAAATGTTTACAGCGAAGACAATTTGTCATAAACTGCCATCATAGTCATTTATTTCAGTGACACGTGTCATTTAACCGATTTTTAATAAAACATCTATAATCACATCTGAGTAGTTGTCAAGATAAGCGGCAGTCAGTAGCTTCATTATATCACCAAATGATCTTTGCTTCATATAAATGATGAGCGGCAAGCGGTCCTACCCGGGACATGCCTGCGTGGCTCTCCTTTGCCTGGCAGGAGATGTTTGGCATGTCTAACATGGGACCTTCTTTGGATGGTGGGGATGGGGAATTCAGAGAAACAACTGGACAGGTGAGAACACAAAAGAGGTCAGGTAAGGATATTCCCAGCACCCAAGAGAAAAGAAAGAAGGAAGTTAGGGGCTGGAGAGACTGCTCAGTGATTAAAGCACTTGCCTGCAAAGTCTAAGGACCTGGGTTCTGTAGGACTTTGCTAAAAGGGCACGGAGGATATGGGGTTAAGGGAAGTCGAGTCAGGCTGAAGCCCCAGGTGGTCTCTGCACTGAAATCCGGTAGGAGCTTCACCACCTCCACCCTTAATCTTAAAACTCCCCAGCTCCCTAAGCAGGCCACAGTGAACCCTGCGTTCTCACTCCAGCAGGGCTGACAATGGGTGACAGTTTCTCCATAAGCTGCCACCACCAGACTCATGTCCAGAATCACATACTTCCTGCCACTCAATTTATGCAAATTAAGCATTCACAGGTTACCTGCTCTCACTTATCCTCTGGCAAGGTGCCCACTCATTACCCTGCCCTAACCAATCCCCTTGCTTTCCCCCTGCCCCTAATTCTCCTGGCTTCTCCTCTCTATAAATATGACCCTTCCAGGCAATGCACAAGCTGCCAGGGGAAGCTGATTTGCGATAACTGGAGTAAACAGACCATTGGCATGAAACATAGTCTGCGACCATGAATAGGCTGGATACGGTTACTACTGCGAGAGAACAGCAAACCAAAAAAGGAGCAATTATGCAATGAAGGAGCCTGGGCCTGGGGGAGTCAATCAACAGCCATTAAATTCGGCCAAATATTCTACTCAGTGAGGGGGAACCTTTGATTGGAAATGGGGATTTAGGGCAAGATGCACCGGATCCCACACTCTTGGGCACCCAAGAAAAGATGCACTATACGAACGTCTGACAGGGAGGCTACTAAAAATAGAAACTAGGAAATCCAGAATGGTCTATATCTGTTAACCTATACTGTTCTAACTCTCCAATGGAGATTGTATTT